>CM032665.1:42372495-42386977 GCA_019095985.1 Streblospio benedicti
ACACAAAATACAGTAGAACCTGCTCGCACGCTACCCGGCTGAAAGACACAAAATACAGTAGAACCTACTTGCACGCTACCCGCCTGAAAGACACAAAATACAGTAGAACCCTCGCACGCTACCCGCCTTTGAAAAAGACACAAAATACAGTAGAACCTCACCCCGCTACCGCCTGAAAGACACAAAATACAGTAGAACCTCGCACCCGCTACCCGCCTGAAAGACACAAAATACAGTAGAACCTCACACCCCGCTACCTGCCTGAAAGACACAAAATACAGTAGAACCTCGCACCCCGCGACCCGCCTGAAAGACACAAAATACAGTAGAACCTCGCACCTCGCGACCCGCCTGAAAGACACGAAATACAGTAGAACCTCGCACGCTACCCGCCTGAAAGACACAAAATACAGTAGAACCTCGCACGCTACCCGCCTGAAAGACACAAAATACAGTAGAACCTCGCACCCCGCTACATGCCTGAAAGACACAAAATACAGTAGAACCTAGAACGCTACCCGCCTGAACGACGCCAAAATATCGTCAGTATCCGGAGGCTTCTAGCAGAAATATTGCATCCCCTCTCTTCCAATACAATGGTACAAACTCGTCATCTCAAAACTCTAACGATAACAGTGACATGCGCGTTAGAGCCAACATTAGAAATAACAAACTGGTGTATAGTTTGATGGAGATTCATTTATCCTGGATTTAATAGACATACATACATGATTATTTATTTTAAACAGGATAATAGTCCAAATATTTCTCTATTTTTATTTTTATTTTCTGCTATTTAGGCCAAAATCAAAACAAACATATATATTTTAAGCTTTTCGATACAAAAGTATCCTTTTCAAAATAACAACTCCCTAATAACAATATTGACATTAAAGCAAAAGTTTTTCTTTTTTACTAAAATCATAATGTTTCATTTCATCCACCCAACCATCTATTACTGCACCACTCCATTCCTCAGCCCACTACACACATGTCACGTACTCCATCTTCACCTTCACTCTCAATTATTCCCAATCCTCTCTCTATAACCTCCCTACATTCTATCAACTTGATTCTTACCAATTCATTTTTGTACATAATGCACCCCCATTCTCACACTTTTAGGCCTAAATAGCAGAAAATAAAAATAAAAATAGAGAAATAAAACCATCTGCTACATACCAACTACCAGCAACTACACAAAGCTCAATGTATTTATTTGGACTATTAACCTGTTTAAAATAAATAATTATGTATGTATGTCTAAACTGATGTATATGATTATTAACTTAACTTAATTAACTTAAAGTTGAAGAGACATGTATTTTCAAGTTAAAAGAAAACTTGTTATGGTCGTATATAGTACATATTATTTAGTGTGTGCTGTTTTTTTTAGGGTAGCCTAAGTGTATTGATACCATTGGGTCACAGATGATAAATGTTTAGAGAAAAGTAAGATAGTGTACACAAGTAGATTAATGTACACGTGTAAGATTGCATTGTGGAAACTTTTTAAAAACATCTAAAACCATAACAGTTTACTCTATATTCATATGTGGACACGCTCTTTTTTATATAAGTGTTAAATTTAAAAATTGTCTGCAAGTAATATATAATTTTATGAGATTATTGACTTATGAATGAGTATTTCTTGGTAAAACGAACACATTTTCAACATTAATGAGAATCTAAGTTCTTCTTCTTGCTGCATCAGTATGAATCCAATAGAAAAAAGTGAAAATACATATTTTATGAAGACTTGTTCATTGAACAAGTATCTGTTAAAAAAACAAACAAACATTTAACAAACAAAAAAAAAGTTATAACTTGATAAGCAATAAATGAGATAAGAAGGTTCCAATGTGCAATACATACATTCAACTGACTGCAAACTACGCAGCTGGGGACTTTCCCGCGCATACAGTGACGACTCGTGACGTAATTGTGATTAAGACAGGAGTTCCTGTGGAAAGCTCAATGTATTTATTTGGACTATTAACCTGTTTAAAATAAATAATTATCTCACGGTATGTATGTCTAAACTGATGTATATGATTAAGTTGAAGGGACATGAATGTATTTTCAAGTTAACAGAAAACTTGTTATGGTCGTATACGGTACATATTATTTAGTGTGTGCTGTTTTTTAGGGTAGCCTAAGTGTATTGAGGAATAGTAGTAACATTGGGTCACAGGTGATAAGTGTTTGGACTAAAGTAAGATAGTGACATTAATGTCCACTTGTAAGATTGCATTGTGGAAACTTTTTAAAAACATCTAAAACCGTAACAGTTTACTCTATATTCATATGTGGATACACTGTTTTTTATATAAGTGTTAAATTTAAAAATTGTCTGTAAGTAATATACACTCTTTTGAGATTATTCAATTATGAATGAGTATTTCTTGATAAAATGAACACATTTTCAACAATGAGAATCTAAGTCCTTCTTCTTGCTGCTTCAGTGCTAACCTTACAGAAGATATTCATGGAATAAATATTATATGAAGAACAAGTACAGTAAACAAAAAATGGCTAACTTTGAAAAATACGATACTGCTTTTTTAGGCATTTTGCAAAATGAAGGCACCATCGTTAATTTTCTGGACATTGTGTTTTCATTTCTGTACAGGAAGACTGATTTCTACCATGAGTTAAATGATCAGAAGACTATGGGATTTCCACCAGGAGTTGCAGAGAAGCTAGCCTTCAATGCTTTTAAAACTTATCAGAAGAAAGCAAAGGAAGACAAAGAAAAAGTAGAAGCGAAACGAAAGAAGACTAATCCAGCAGAACCAGTCCCTCCTGTCGCTAAAGTTGAAGAGATTGAAACCTCCACAAAAAAGCCAGAAAAACCTTGTGAGGCAGCTGCTTCAAAGTCTGATTCAAAATGTGAGCCAAAAGAAGTCCCACCTACGAAATCTACAAAGCAGGAATGTACTTTACCAACATCTGAAAATCAATCTAAAGAAGTAACTGAAAAACAAGATAGCTCATCAAATGAACCTACTAAAGACAAGGAAAGCTCTGAGGAACAAGATCCTGATGATGATCCAGAACTTACAAGACAACAAAGGCAATTCCAAGCCAATGCAGATTCTTATAATGGTGCTATTAGAGAGAAATATGTGTGGGGTCAGGATATAAATGAAGTAAATGTCAGAGTATTGATTCCTCAGCATATCAAGAAAGGGAAAGAATGCAAAGTAGTAATCCAAAGAAAACATCTTAAGGTTGAGGTTAAAGATGCCGATTCTGGTAGCAATAGTTGGGAGGTGGTGGTTGACGGAGACCTCACCTGGGACGTCAATAAGGAGGAGTGTGTGTGGCTGCTAGTCCATGATCAACCCAGGCCAGACCAACCTAAACAGTACAATATACAGATTACCTTAGCAAAGATCCAAGAGCGTTGGTGGGATGCGCTTTTAACAGATGAGCCCAAGATATCTGTTCGCAAAATAGACCCAAGTAGACCAATGACGGATTTGGACGATGAAGCTCAAGCAAAGCTGGAAGAAATGATGTGGAATGAGAGGCAGAAACAGCTGGGATTACCTTCATCAAATCAACTGAAGATGGAAAGCATGCTTCGCACAGCCTGGGATGCTGAAGGATCTCCATTCAAGGGTCAACCGTTTGACATGACCAAGATTAATATCTCAAATGATGGACAAAATATCAGCTTTAAAGAATGACATTTCTGTGATTTTGATTATTATGCAGGTATGCATGTATTGAAACTTTGGTACACAAGATTTAGTAGGATATTTGTAAATATGTTCAAATATTTTGTCAAGCTAAGTACAAATTTTTCTATTTCATTGTTGCATTAAATTCTCTAATTATTTTATCGGTTAAATGTATATGATCAAATTTCTTAAAGATAGAGTGACAACCTCAAGAAGAAGAAATGTTTATACCGGTGATTTAATGTTCTAGAAATATTTCTTATAGAGATTGTAAGTTTTGACAGTGATTTTATAAGATGAATGTTCGAATAATAAGTGTTCTGTTTCATAAATTAAAAAAAAAAAGAAAAAAAAAATATGAAGACTTGTTCATTGAACAAGTATCTGTTATTAAAATAAAATAAAATAAAACTTGTTATAACTTTATAAGCAATAATGAGATAACAAGGTTCCAATATACATACATTCAACTGACTGCAAACTACAGTTCAACTACAAAACAAATACCCGGTTCAAAGACATTGAAAAATACTTGAGGTTTAAGAGCATTACAATAAATCACTATTGAACTCATTTAGTCAATGTTTTTGTGAGAAACAGTGAGACAAGTCCTAGAAAAGTGGTGAGCAATTGAACACATTCCTCTGTAATACTGATAAAAGAGAAGGCTGCCGGCCGACTGACCTGGTTGCTGCCTGCGCCTCGCCCGGCCCCGGCCAGGCTGCCGTCAGACCCAGACATGCCGTCTCCTGAGCCCACACCGCCACTCTGGCCAGAGCCGTAGTAGTTGTTCTCTATCACATTTGTGTTACCACCCTACAGTACAGAGGTAATGGAACATCGTTTATCTGGTAATGTACAAGCTACAAAAATATACTGGACATTTTGAAATAGAAAAGCCAGAGTCAATGTAATTGTTCTCAATCACATTTGTGTTACCATCCTACCGTACAGAGAGGTCATGGAATACTACTTATCTTGTAATGCATAAGCTATAATTATATTGTATGACAAAAGCAGCTCTCAAGCTACCGTATTTTCTATTACATTGACCTACATTGAATTGATGTATATATCTTTATACTTGATGTCTATCAATTCTCAATTCTGATCTATTCTACTTTGAAAATAAACTTCTTGATGGTGCAAGTTTCAAGTAATTTACATTATTTTACTTCATTTTCGATACATGAATAAAAGCGGCCAGACCTGGAGGATGTTGACGAGGTCTGGACTCATCTGGAACGGCACTCCGGCCTCCAGCATCTGGATGAGTTGTTTGAGCAGAGGGATGAGCTGTGAGTTGTGTGCGGCTGAGTTGTCTGTGCGGATGTCGTTCTCGCCGTAGACTCCTCCCAGCTGGCAGTCAAAGTCTCCGGCCACCAGGCACGCACCTACACACACAGCCATGAACTAGTGGACATGTCACAACAGACACAACCCTAATCAATACACATGATGTACTGAAATGCCTGATGTGTAAACTTGCCTACTCATCATGAATTGTCATGACTACATTTATAAACTTCTAGGTGTAAATCGCATAATGCAAAGCCAAAACAGTGGAAAAATAACTATAACATTTTGATGGTAATGCTTTTCCAGCATTCAACAATTGTCTAGTGTTAGATATGGTGCATATCTTGGGGTGGTCCTTTCCATGAAGTTGGTTGTATAGAGTAACAATTCTTTTAAAAACACAACTATCCCTCCTCATCACGAGGTCATTATTGGCCATCATGTTTATAAAGGCATCAACAGTAAAATGCAAAACATCTGAATGATTAACTGTCACGTTTTTCCTCTTTCCTATGCATAGGGTACCCCTGTCATTCTATATCACGCTGTCATCATACACATGGCCACATGCATCTTATTAGTACACAATGAAGGGGAAAAGAAAGAATGGCCCCTAATTAGTCTCAGTTGGTTTCTACCCTCTACGATGCATGTGCCCATGATTATACCTATGAGTATGCGAAAACATCTAAATAACTGTCCCATTCTTACACATACCATACCACTGTGATTCTAAATTCCCCCCCCCCCCATGATCCCTGTGGTCTGACATCATACCTGTGAACACGATGAACACATTCAAGGAGATAACTTTCCCATTTTCTCTATTTCCCATGCATAGTGTTCCCCTATCATTCTATATCACGCCATCCATCATACCTGTATGAATATGCCTTTCATCTGCATAACTATCCCATTTTCCCTATTTCCTTTACATACCGTACCCCTGTGATTCTATACCCCCCCCCATCGCACCCATGATGCACGTTACCCTTATGAGCATGCCAATTATCCGAATAACTACCATTTTCCCGTATTCCCACGCATACCATTCTGAGATTCTACGCTGGTCAATGAGTACGTTCCTGGCCAATCGCTGTAGGCGAAGCACCTCCTCAGCTGCCGTGCGTACTCGAGCGCCGCGTGGTCCTCGTCCAGACTCTCCAGCTTGGTCTGCAGGTGGTCCTTGAGCTCGGCCTGCAGCCGCCGCTTCGCCTGCATGTGACGCTGACGCACCACCGCCTCCGCGTCAGGGTTCATCGCCCCCTCCAGCTCCAGCAGTCTGATGGGGGAGACATGCAGTTACGTAATCAGACAACCAATCAAACAAACAATTGATCAATCAAACCAATTAGTTAACTATCCTTATTCTAATCAATCAATATTTCTCAATAGAGACCGCAATAGTGCCAATCAAACAAACAAATAATCCAATGGTTCAATCATCAATCCCTCTGTTCATCCAGCTCCAGCAGTCTGATGGGGGGGGACAAACAGTCAATCAAAGGTAGATGATTAAGACAATCAAAAAAAAAACAATCAATCAAACAGAATGTTTTTCAAAATTTTTCTCAATAAAACTCTCTATGTCCGTAATACTTCAATCAACTCAGTGTTGGTACACCTGTATTTCTAAGGATCATCGTTTGTTGTACTACCATATATCTCCCTTAAAAAAGATTCAGCAATGTTTCAGTTATAATGAATATATGTCATAGTTTGTCAGTCACCATGTATGAATGCATGCCCTCATGTGGTTGAATATTGCCCTCGTAAGTTCGGGCAATACAATAATGTATTCACCACATTCGGGCATGCATTCATACAACCATGACATATTTCTTCAATTGATCAAATACTACTTTAACAGCTATGTTGACTACATAAATAGGATCATCGTGCTCTCTATCCACCTCAGACAGTTTTATGGGTTGAACCAGCAATCAATTAATTCATCAATCAACCAATCAATAAATCAATCAACCAACCAATTAGTCAATCAATCAAATGCTTTCTATACCTATAAGTCCCCTCACTGTCCACATTCAAATAAACCAACATCATCCTAAAGTTCTGCAACTGCAAAAAGCCACCTACCTGTCTTTATATCGTTTTTCCTCAGCAATCAGCTTGTCGTTGAACTTGTCGATGATGTCCATGTATTTCTTGTGTGCGGCCGCGTGGTTCTTCTCCGCGTGCCTCTCAGCCTCGTCACCATCTGGACACAAACAAGTGTAAAAGGGGCACTCATTTGACCGACCAACTAGAGTTCTGATTTCCTCTCTGGTTTTATTATATAGGTATATGAACCTTTGATCTAATTTAAAATGCATCCTCATATCTCACGGCTATATACACAGCCGTGATGCAACACATTTATTATCTGTGGAACTTGACCTCAAAATTCAACCAATCAGAAGCGCCACTGCCGAAATGTTCAGCAGAGATATCAAACGTCTGACGTACGATCTTTCATAGAAATAACATGGACTTGTTAAAGCAGTGTGAGTGATCAAGCCGTGAAAACCGACGATGTTTTTTAACACATTACTGATATGCATAACCTTTTTTTTCTGGCAAACTGCATTGGTTTGATGATAAAAGCCATAAGACACCCTGCATCCCTCCTAAATTAAATTCTTCATGACATAATCATACAGGTCTTATATCAACAGCTATCACAATTTTGATGACTCCACACTCTTGAGAAAGACAAACAGTTGTTGTTGTTGTCGAAATATTGAGAATTATTCAAATATCAAAATTGTAATAGCTGTTGATATGAAGAAATAACCGTATGATTTGCATTAACACAGCTACATGTATTGAACCTATTCATCAATTCATGACAAAATAGGTACTGTAAAACTAGAATGTTTGCGCACGATTTAATTTGCGAATTTCGTGGGTAGGTGCAAAAACTTAAATAGTCAGCAAACGTTAATAGCCTATGTAAAGCATGTCCAGGATGGACCAAAATGGCAAAATTAAATAGTCACAAAATAACTTATGAAAAACACATAATTTAATAGCCACGAAATATTCCAGTTTTACAGTAACTGATTCAACCAACCACTCTCCTTTTATCACCAACATGACATTTGTCAAAAACGACAATGTTTGAACTCCAGACCCATTGCACGTACCATTGAGGATGGCGACGACGTCCGGCGGCAGCACGGCGGCGTACTCGGCCTGCGTCTGCGCGCGCCGCGTCGACTCGCGACCCGCGCTCTCCTCAAGGTCGTGCGCCATCTCCCGCAGAGCGTCCAGGGACAGCGCCACCTTCTGCAGGTTCACAGACTCGATGTCGAACAGAATCTTCTGGCACAGGCGGAACTCCTGGAAACGAAAATGTTTTGAATGTTACTTTTGAAATCATGATTCACTTCGTTAGAAAGTTAGCATAGTGATTTCAACAATGAAAATAGAAAGTAATTTTGCCACAAAATTTCGCAGCAGCAAATGTTTGTGTTTTCTTTCCACAGTGAATTGGCCATGAATTTTCAAAGGTTATAAGGAAGTAGAACTGATGTCTTTTGTGATCTTTCCCTCACCTGTGACCTTCTCACACTCACCTGTTAAGTGACCTTGCACTGACTGACCTCCAACTGACCTATGACATTGCATAGAACTGTCACCTTGCACTTACCTAAAACCGCGAAACTGAACTCCGACCTCCAACTAATCTCTGACCACCCACTGACCCGTGACCTCGGTGCACTGACGTGTTTGATGACCTCTCATTGACCTCTGACCTCCCACTGACCTCCGACCTTGGCGGACTGACCTGTTTAGTGACCTCGTGTTCGCGGTCGCGCTGCCGCCTCCAGAACGAGCGCCGCGCCACCACCTCGTCCTCCAGCGCGCTGGCGGCGCCGAGCGGCGGCTTGCGCCGGCGCGCGCCGCCCGACGCCAGCGTCACCGGCACCACCGTGTCAGTCCCCGGGTCCACGCGCACCCCGTTGATGGCGCTCAGCTCGCCCGTGATCGGGTCCACGGCCTGAGACAAACGTGGTGGAGGATTACACCGGGCATGGATTACACCGGGCATGGGTACGATGTTACTGACATAAGACAGATCCAACAAAACATAGACTATCCCAGCATGCTGGCTGGTGATAGTTTAACAGCCTGTCTCCGCTATGTAACCTATCGGAGGTGTAATATAAAAGAGCAGAGCAAGTTGTGCTCAAGGAGGAATAAACCATATAACCAAGTTATTAGTATAATTTCTAGGTATGACAACCTTGGTGGAGATGTCGGGGATTGAACCCGAGACCTTTCATTTTTACGCATGACATTACTATACACTTGTTTTCTAAGAGAAATATTAGGGTATATTATAGCGCCATATTCGGCCACTAGATAATCTAGTCTCGATCAACCGGACACTGTGATGGCATAAACAAGAAAACAATTTAGTCTCTATCAATGTTTGTTGAAAATATTCTCAGAATGCTTTCAAATTGGCAGCCAGCCTTAACCATCAGAGTTCCCCCCTGATGGAGTGTAGAGAGCGTCATATAGCAAAAATATGATTGACGATTTGCCCTAAATCTTGAACATGAATGGTTAATTGCCTGTATTTAAGTGTGTGAAGTGTGATGAAAATGTGATGCACCCTATTCAATTACAATTCCTGGGGATTGGTGAAAGACAATGAACTGTATATTGGTGTCTGGTGATTTAGGAAAAAACTGCTCGTGAATGGATTTTCATTAAGGCTATATCCCCTCCCAATCACGCGTACCTGTCGTCCAATCATGATGGGCACGAGCCCCTGGCCCTCGGGGTCCTCCATGGTGCCTCCGAGCGGGCGCAGGTGTCCGGCGGACCTGTCGATGCCAAGGATGGGCACGGCGGTGCCAGCCGCATCCTCCATCGTGGTGCCGACCAGCACCGGCAGCAGCTGCCCAGTCGCAGAGTGCTCGTACATGCCTGAGGGGAGTACATGGGGTTTATGCACTAGTTGAACCTCTCTTTTTACCGTGCTCGTACATGCCTGGGGGGAGGGGGCAGCAGGGGCATTAGGATTGGTGATTATACACTTGTTTTAGCAACACTGAATCCATATGTGCTCGTACATGCCTGGGGGCAGCATGGCCGTGAGTACATGTGGGTTATGCACTAGTTGTTTCTACATACAGTAGAACCTCTCTATTAGCCACCTTTAGCCACCAGTGTTATGTGGTCTCAATAGAGAGATGGTCTCTATTAGGGATGGGGCAAAGCTTCACAGCTTCGAAGGTTTGTTCGGTTACCCCAACCTTTGAAGGTTATTTCCACCACCAAACGTTTCGGGATCATGCTAACTTGCTTGTTTTTCCCTAGGCAAAGTGTGTGTAGTTATCATACTTGGCACAAAGTCAAGTGACCATAGTACCAGCGTGTTTTGTTTGGCCAGGAGGACAGCAAGGCCGTGAGTTGAGTACATGGGGTTTACAGGGCCGTAGCCAGACGTGTTAATGAATAGACTTAAAATCATTATGTCTCTTTTCTATCAATATAAATTCACAGAAAAATACCCTAAAAACTGCCCCAGCTTTCCCAAGCCTTGTACCTGGCGATCCCCCGTTGGCTGCCAATATGGCCGCTCTCTCGTCCCGCCGGGTCAAATCGTGCTGCTGCGCAATCAGCGTCGTTTTCAGCTTCATTCTCGTCTTCTCCAGTTCCTTGAGTCCCGTCTCGAGCACGGATTCCTCGTGACGCACGTTGATTTTGCGTCCGGCGTTTGCCGCCTGAACGCCGGTGACGCCCTCACAGTAGTGTCTGCAGCAGCGTAACGGGGGTGTAAGAACAGGTGTGTATCATACTGTAACAAACCTACACTATCATGGCATTATTTTGTTAAATGTTTCCATTGAAAAATATTGGTATAAAAAGGTTTAAGATATTATTTTATTATTTCATTCATTTTAAACATACAGTAGGACCTGTCTATTGAGACCATCATGAGGGACTGGCTTGAATAAGTGTTCTATATTTACTTACTCTTAATGGTTTACGTTGTTCTTTTGCTGTTCAAAGGCTCGGACACCAACATAATGGTCTTATTATAGAGTGAAAGGCTCGTCATAGTCAAAATGACAGGGTGTCAATAGGCATTAAAATTCTAAAAACATTTGTATCATTTAGGTGGATGATGACTTACCTCATATGGTCTAGCACTCTGGCTTCTGTTGCTAGCATATTTGCATCTAGTAGTGCTAGATATCCACCATTCGCCGGCAAAACTTCACTGTCACTGAAAGTAAATGAAATTATTGCATACACATGTAGCTCATAAACGTTTAAAATAACACAATAGATGTCATATACTGTAATGTAAATTCTAACAGATTGAATGGTAACGTTCTTATTTTCTTAAGATGTGCAAAGCAATATTAAATGACTCTCAGTAAAACACTGAAGATAAGAAATCATTCCTTTTCATCTTTTGATATCATAACTTTGTTTCACACTTGCACTCTTTGGTAACATTTGCAAAAATTAATTCACTCTAAGAAAAGTACAGCTGAATGATCCCGAAGTGTTGATTTTGATGTTTGCCCCCCAAAAGTTCTACTTTTTGTGTAAAGACGTGGTACCTGAGGAATGCGCTGCCAATGCGGACTGGCTTGTTGCTCATGGGCTCGAGGTAGGGTCTCCCCGGGATGAGGGCGACCGGCCCGTGACTGCCTTCTCTACAGCCGCCCACCGGCACCACCTCACCAGTGCTACAGCAACACACACCACTCGTTAGTTAACATTTTGTGTTATAATGGGTAGATACTGATTTACACTGTCTACAAATGAAAGACCTAATCATTGCAAACCTTGAACGATGTGCTAGAGGCACTCAAGAAGTCTCAAACTCATTGGTCAATGCTTAATGATTCTTTCACTGCTGTACTGATGTAATTCACTTCTTATTGTAATGAAGTTGTGAATTAAATAACAGACTCTGATATGTACAACCTACAGGGGAAAATGGGTAACATATATGTTTGTTCTCTATTGTTTTCAAAATTTATTTCAAATAGATAAAACAGCTGATCTTTTTAAACTTTGAGTTTGCCATAAATCTTTTTGATTCTCATCACTCATAAAGATCTCAAGTTAATAGCTAGTGAAAAAAAAACTAAAATTGATGTGAAGAGAATCTTAACTTGGGCATTCTATTCAAAATATCTTCACCGCATGTGGTTTATAATAAAAGCCTGGTCTCAACCCTGAGTACTGATTCATATGATGTCACCTGCAGTCGAGCGTGACTCCGAGGATGGGCACGGGGTTGTTCGTGACGGGGTCGACCATCAGGGAGCCGACCTCGATGGCGATGGGCAGCCCGGTGACCGGGTCAATGTGGGTGCCCGCCACAGGCAGCACCGCTCCGGTCTGTAAGGGAAAAAACAGAATGGTTTTGTCAAATGGATTACCATGGAAAACAGTTTTGAATGCTTTTATATTTAAACTGTTCGTGTCAGCCTGATACGTTATTGTAGCATGCTTTATGTGGAATTTCTGTTTTATGTGCTCACCTCATATATGTGATCATCTCATGTTGATTTGTGTGATATGAATGCAATTTTGCTGTTGATATTTTCTTACACTTTTATCTATAGTTTTATATATATTCAAATGCCTACATATGAAACATTCTATGTCAAACCGAACACAGAGAGCAAAGTAAAACCACATAAAATATAGAGTGCATGGCAAACAGACATTAAATACATGAAGGTCAAGCAGATGAACTTAATTGGAATGGAATGCACAGAATATGAAACTTGTTGAATCTACAGCAACAACTTAACAAAAATAATTTTTGAATGAAATTATCAGTGACATTTCTTTTGGTATAAAATTGTTGCTATTTACTGACCTGTGGGTGTATGGTGACCCCCATGATGGGGACTCTCAGCCCGGTGACGGGGTCAGCCACGGCCTCCCCATACTTGAGGTCCGACTTGCGCTCCACCGGCTTCAGCTTGGTCTTCACGGGACTGTTTGTGTGGGGGTTGGTGGGGTACGGAATAAACGGGATGGGGATGTCTTCACTGCGCAGGGCTTCACCTACGGGATACGTCCAAGATATCAGGATAATATATTGTTAGGAGAAGGTACAAGTCTACTCAGATGTTTCTGTCTGTCTTATGTGGCGACGTTTCACTTGCTTCAGGCTTTTATGGTAAAGTGTTTGGCAACCTTCTAATGATGAATCCAGATGCTACAAAATCATTACTTGATGATAATATATTGTTTTCATAAATTGGGCTATCATTGCTTGATGTTCAGTGATATTCAGTTAAATTTAGAAGTAGCAAGAATCATGACTCAACCTACTTCCCTCCAGTCTATTCTAAATGACTGAAAATTACATCTGATCCCAAGAAGTTGAACTAATCAGGTCCACAACAACTTACCGGAAGCAGAGTCTGCTGTGAAGATGAGCTTGGATGAGGTCGGGTCAAAGGCCACGTTGCCTTGTATGGGGAGTACATTGCCAATCTGGGGGTGCAGGAAGAAGTCAGCAGGAACCTCCATTACCTGTAATGTAAAAACGTCATCACCTACATGATACATTAACAAATAAAGTGTGTATGCAGTTGGGACATTAATGTCAAATATAAAAAAACACGTAGGGATATTCTACATGTAGCCATCATCTCCAACTGATGCTTTTTGGCTAAAATTTCTCTGATGTACATTGCATTGTTATTGTTTTCTGACTATTTTCAGACTTTTCTGACAAAAAACACTCAAATAAATCAGCAAAAATAAAGCATGAAATCACATGTCGGCATAACACACATTTTCCCCTTCTATACACTGACAAACTGAAGGAATTGAGGATGAGGTCAAACCCCAAACAATTAAAGAACTTTTTGAAATTACGTCACGTTTGAGCGTTCACCACCTTCTTGGAATTGCGCTACATTCCCCCTCCCATCCTAACCCCCATTTACCCAACACCCACCTCTCCATTGGCCAGCAGCATCTGCGCCCCCTCGTTGGGCACGATGAGTCCTGTGATGGGGTCCACGTGGGCCAGGTCGTGTGCCTTGAGGTTGAGCTTGTGGTCGACGAGCTGCTCGCGGCTCACGGGTTCGGCCTTGGTGCCGGGCCGCACGAGGCGGGCGCCGGTGCCCTGCCCCAGCACGCCCCACGCTCCCAGACGCTCACACTCACGTGTCAGCTCCGTGGACATGCGCTACGAGCACACGAAATCTTGTACAACGGTATATTGGAATTGATTGACTTGGATGTAAGTAGTGACATTAGAGGATTTTTTGTCCAAGTCTAACGTGGTTGTTTTTAAGTGCTTGGTGAATAGGTGCCACACTGCCACAGTGGTTTAGTGGTCCAGGGTTTGAGTCCCTTCATAGGCTATGACTTGGAGAAAGAATCATCTTATAGTTATATCAATACATGAAATCTTGTTGTCTCAACATTGTACAGCAGGACTTTAATATTCCAAATATCATGGTTATTCCACTTTCCTTCTGACA
>CM032665.1:42387077-42422520 GCA_019095985.1 Streblospio benedicti
TTTCCCAATTTTGGGGGGGTTTTTTCAGGAAAAAACGGATTGCTCTGCGGGCCCACCAGGACCCCAAGATATCGGGATAATATATTGTTAGTAGGTACAAAAAGCTTCTCAGATGTTTCTGTCTGTCATATCTGGCGGCGTTTCAACTTGCTTCATAAAGTGTTTGGCTATTAATGCTTGATGTTCAGTGATATTTTGTTTTCATAAATTGGGCTATCATTTAATGTTCAGTGACAAGAAATTTAATGTATCAAGAATCATTTCCCCTTCCCCTATTCTAAATGACTGAGAAAATTATCTGATCCCAAGAAGTTGAACTAAACAGGTCCACAACAACGTACCAGAAGCAGAGTCTGCGTGAAGATAGAAACAGGATGAGGTCGGGTCAAAGGCCACGTTGCCTTGTATAGGGGAATTACATTGCCAATCTGGGGGGTGCAGGAAGAGTCCTTAGGAACCTCCATCACCTGTAATGTAAGAACATCATCACCATGATACATTAACAAATAAGTGTGTATGCAGTTGGGACATTAATGTCAAATATAAAAAAAACACGTAGGGATATTCTACATGTAGCCATCGTCTCCAACTGATGCTTTTTGGCTAAACTTTTTCTGATGTACATTGCATTGTTATTGTTTTCTGACTATTTTCAGACTTTTCTGACAAAAAACTAAAATAAGTCAGCAAAAATAAAGCATGAAATCACATGTTGGCATAACACACATTTTCCCCTTCTATACACTGCAAACTGAAGGCATTATTGAGGATGAGGTCAAACCCCAAACAATTAAGAACTTTTTTTAAATGCATAAATGTCACATTTAATTCGTTCACCACCTTCTTGGAATTGCGCTACATTCCCCCTCCCATCCTATCCCCCATTTACCCCCACCCACCTCTCCATTGGCCAGCAGCATCTGCCCCCTCGTTGGGCACGATGAGTCCTGTGATGGGGGTCCCGTGGGCCAGGTTAGAGTGAGCCTTGAGGTTGAGCTTGTGGTCGACGAGCTGCTCGCGGCTCACGGGGGATCGGCAGTGCCGGTGCCGGGCCGCACGAGGCGGGCGCCGGTGCCCTGCCCCAGCACGCCCCACGCTCCCAGACGCTCACACTCACGTGTCAGCTCCGTGGACATGCGCTACGAGCACACGAAATCTTGTACAACGGTATATTGGAATTGATTGACTTGGATGTAAGTAGTGACATTAGAGGATTTTTTGTCCAAGTCTAACGTGGTTGTTTTTAAGTGCTTGGTGAATAGGTGCCACACTGCCACAGTGGTTTAGTGGTCCAGGGTTTGAGTCCCTTCATAGGCTATGACTTGGAGAAAGAATCATCTTATAGTTATATCAATACATGAAATCTTGTTGTCTCAACATTGTACAGCAGGACTTTAATATTCCAAATATCATGGTTATTCCACTTTCCTTCTGACATTCACACTTACGCCATAAGTTATGGGTCTGCAAGGTCTCAATAGATTTTGATATTCAACATCATTTTGATGAAAGCATTTTACTAATAGATGCTAATATTACAGTGATAGGCATGCAAAGCTTTCTAAATATCATGGTTATTTCTATTTTCATTTACAAATATTTTGGTACATGTAAATGTTTTGGATCCAATCTATACACATTATTACTTTGATGAGCCATTTTACTAAATAGATGCACAGATACTGATATTTGCCCGTTACCTGCAGAAGCAGTCCGACTCTGCCACCGATGATCCGATGTTGGTCCTCATCAAACGCGCCGTCTTTGATACACTGTCCCTTCTGTAGCTTCTTGGTGTGCTCCTCCAACAGCCGTTTGGCCTCACGAAGACTCGCCTCATACGCAACCTGAAGGCATCAAACACAATGATCAGAGCTAGTATTACTCATAGAAGAGTGGCTTAGAAATATCTTGTAGATTTATAAAATAATTAGCCACACTTTTATAACTTCAGGACGTTGAATGACACATGGCGGTTCGTCGAAAGATTTCTTTTCTATTTCTGCAGATTAATCTTCATGATGTGATGAAATAATAAACGTTTAAAACTTAAAGTAATTTAACAATTTGGCATATTAGTTCAATGCCATTTTGACAAGCAGTGTGTTCCTACCTGGTGCTCTTCTCGAGCAATCTCGTCTGCTTCTGAAATGTCCTTCACGTGCTGCAAGACGCGCTCAAAGCGACGACCCAGATCCATTCTCCTCGCAAGCTCATCCTCCAGATCCTGCAAATATAACAAGCAATGCAATATTTCACTTTTACGACGCTGCAATCTAAATGGAATTGAGTAGATGTAGGATTAAAATTTGTGTTCTCTATGAAATGAAATAGTAAATACATAAATTTCACTCTAGAGTAGTGACCTTTTTCTTTTCATCGTAGTTGTCCATGTCCTCCTGAGTGACCACGCCTCCTTTGCCCTTCAGGTTGAGTTTGGCCGCCCACAAACCTTTGAGCGACTCATTGTCATTATGAATCTTCTGGTACAGAGCCTTGGCCTGGGGATGGAAGTACCATAGTGATACAATTTTTAAAACGAAATACAAAAATAATCACTTTCTTTGACAAGGCAAAATCAATGCTAGGCAATTATGTCAAAATCATTTTGTCATGCCCAATGCTTTTCTATGTACATGAATTATTCAACTATGTGTGAATAAGTAAAATTATTTTGTAAAAATAGTAAAACTTTGTCCAGTAATCATTTCAAATTACGGGTGACTATAATAGTCGCAACATTCAATTTAAAATGCAATATCGAAAAAAAAAATGCTATTTGTGTCTGTTATAAACGTTATTCTGTTCTAACTTTTACTAGAAGTTTAATAGTTTCTGGATTCATAATAAGTAGATACCAACATTATATTGGTATCTAGATATTATTCTGTTCTCTATGACATTTGCCCCCACCTCTTCCTTCTGTTTGCCGAGCTCCTGTGTGGCGTCCCGAGACTGCCTGCTGAGGATGTCATACAGCGTCCGAGAGTTAAAGCCTTCCAAGTCAACTTGCTGATCGTAGTCCCAGAACTCATCACCTCTCACTACTTCTGCACCACCAACTGAAATCATGTATGAATGGAAAACATTAGGTTGAGGTTGTATAAATGTTTATTTATTTGTCTCAAAATTATTGACCTTATTGGTACATATAGAAATCTAATAAATTCAATTTTCAATGTAGGTAATTTTATTTCAATTTTTGATTCCAAATATCTAGAAACTATTAGATACATTCATATCATAATTCTTACTCGTATATTTGTTACTCACCATCATCCTGACTTCCTTCAATGGCAGGAAGTGGTCCTCCATTAATTCTGTTGTATTTCTTCACAGGATGAACAGCAGAACCTTTGCTGGAGTAGTCATCGAAATTGTACTTCTGAGTCAAGTAACGGTAAATCGGATAGATGTAGGATGCCTTGTTCCAGCCATATTTGCGGAACAATATCTAAAAATACAGAAAGTCAGCTATATGTCTGTCTTTGCAAATAATTTGATGAAAATACAACAAGTTTTTCATAAGAATTGTAAACTTAAAAGTTTACGTATACACTATTGTGGGCGAAGGTTCAAACATACATGGAATGCAAACCTAAATGTAAATGTGCTTATATACAGTCGCATTTCACAGTTTGTCATGCTCTAGTGACTTTACATCTACACCAAGTCATTGGCATCTTTTTACAATAGGTTTTTCTCAATTCCCTGAGGAGCGTATACAGCACAGCACTACTCGCTAGCCTGACCTGTACCTATTTAAAGTGTGGGTACCACAGAGCAGTGTGCAACCTGTTGGAGGTAGGTTTGCTCACACACACCACCAGACTCAGCGATGATGATGATTATGATGACAAGCAAGGATGATAGCCATAATATCAACACTGTTTGTACAGAGGTGATAACTCTGCATAATCGGATACTTCTGGATCATGATAACCAATGAAATTACATGAAAACGAATGACAAACGTGCTGTGTTACCAAGGTAATGATGATGATGACGAGGAGCAGGAAGACGGCCCCGAGCAGCAGCAGGATGACGAGCCAGTCAGGCGACTTGAGGATGTCCTGGTCGATGTTCATGCCGTTCTGGATGATGTAGCGCGCTGTGGGCGGGAAGAACGGCCCGTCCTCCGTGCACTGCGCATCTTTCGTCATCACGTTGATGTACTGCGGGGGCAAGTTTCATAATGATAATTGAATGGATCAAGGTTGTGGAAGACAGTAAATTCTAAACAGAAACAAAAATATTGGTTTGATTTTTGGTGGCTATACTTTCATTTCTTCTATAGCTTTACTTTGTCATTTATGTTATAGACGTTGTCCCTATCATAGATTATTTTTTCACAATGCAATCATGGCAATGATCTATCTTTTTTATCTTATCTTAAAAACATTAATGTATTCTTAAAAAGATTATTGTGGTTTATTGAGGCCATACCATTTTCTTATTGATGTCCGTGCTCAGATAAAATACGTAGTTGCCCGGATCCTTGAACTTGTAGACAAACATCGATGTGCGCGTTTCCATCTGTGACTGAGCTTCAATCAGCTCACGGAATCCGCCGTAGTCAAACTGAAACACACAACAGAATAAAATCACTTCTGGTATCTCTAAAATCCAGACTGTATACAGTCCCCTCATTGATATTTCCACATAAAATACCTTAACCAATAAATATTCTCTCTCAATTGTCTCCACTTGTGGTTGTAATGAGGAACTATGCAGAATGAGGGTGGCTTGTAGGTGTATTACAAAACTAACGTGAAGAGTAGAAAGTTGATAAGTGATAAGCGTCTATGTTTGGACAGACTAAAATCACCCAGCAAAACTAGGGGCACATCACTTAGTTCTTTAGCATTATACATGATATTGCCACAGAACTGGGGTGGCTAAAATCCATAATCAGACTATTACATTCTCGAGATTACATTACATGAAATCCTTTATCTTTCAGTGTCAAAATGCTCGAAGGACATAGATTGAATACTATAGTGGTATATTTTCCTTGCTGCCGCCTTACCTTGTCGTTGGTGTTGTACAGGTTGTCCTTGTCGTACACGGGGTACAGCTCATTGGTCACCGTGAAGATGAGCGTCTCACCGAACTTGAGACACACCACCGGACTGTTGATGGCTTTGGACGAAATTTGTGTTGTGTCAGAACCAGTGTCTGTCTGACGCTTCTTTCTGTACTGATAGCCCTGGATGCTCGACGACACGGCATTTGGATCGTAGGAACCTGAAAAGAAAAGCAAGCAACGTGAAAATTATATGTATATCATTGTATACCTGATTGCATACCTGATTAACAGAACATTAACATATATGTATATCAGCTCTTAGAGATCAACTAGGAAATGAAAAATATTTAGTGGTTCATAAAAATGAAAGACTTTATTTAGCTGTCATCATAGAACTTGCATTGCATTCTCATCAGGCTCACTCATATTGCACCCAAACTCCGCCAGACAATGAAAGTTACTGTTTTTATACAGAAAGGTGAAAAACCTACTCAGAATAAAACTGATGCTTCTCTGTTCTTCTTAAAGTGAGTAGCTTTTTCACCTTTCTGTATGATGAATCCAGATGCTGAGAAATCTTTTACTTAATGAGAAAGTTACCCTTTGCGTTTGAGGTGAAGATGGTGATGAGTATGTCGGGGTCTGGGCTGTAGAGGCCGGCCATGCCCTGGCTGGTGGTCTCCACCACATGGATGCTCTCGGGCTCCTGCCCCTCCTGCTCACACTGCTCCTTGCTGATGGCGTTCTTGTAGTTGGTGATGCCGCGCAGGTTGGTGGACGGGTACTCCGCCTGGAAAGGAAAACATGCATCTCTATATAGAAATTCTCAAATGTTTGTTACAAGGTCTTACAGTAAACAAAGTCTGCAAATTTTCTGGAGTTTCTAAAAAATAACAGGAACGTTTGATGATATAAAAAAAAATTATCACATTTTATTTCTACTATTTATATGAGGCTCTAAGTAACGTTCTAGCTAGTTTGCAGAAAATATGCGCTACTAATGGAAACTATTTACGATTATCACGTATCAAATACATAGAATTAGTTTTAAATTGCTGAGCAAAGTGTTTAAAACAACAACTTACAACCGTGGTTCCATTTTCATTGGAGATGCGTATAAAGGAGTCAGCGTCGGTGGGGCAGTGGAAGGTGATGACCTTCTTCTGCTTGGCTCGGCAGCTCTCGTCACACATTTCCTCTAGATCGACTGTTTTACAGTTACACCAGCCCAGGTTCCAGTTGGTGGTGCAGTCCTGCGTGTCCGGGTCTCATTATAGAAGCCCGTTTATAGACACGGGCACTGACGGTCCCACTGTGCTGCAAACGGAGCTAAACTGGAAATGTAAATGTGGTGGTTTATAGTCTTGATTCTAATGTGTTCTCATGACTTAACATTTTGCACTAGGTCACTGGCACACTAAAAGTGGTCAATGATCATTTCTCATGATATACTTGCATTGGCAGCACATTCAGACCACAATGCTTATCACTCACACAATCACTCACATACTCTTTCAACCCAATGACCTGTACCTAATTGACATGTAGGTGCCACAGAGCCGTGTGCAACTATTTAGGGATGAGTTTGCTCAACACCTTCTGCTCACGAGTCCAACCAGGAATCCACCCCACAGAAGCTTCTGGTATTTACAAATACTCCCTTTTTTAAACACATGATCATGTTTCAAAATGTGAAATAAAAAGCTAGGCATGGTTTTCATTCATTCAAGGAAATGAAATCAATTGAACGATTAAATTGTATGAAATTTATTTTTCTTTTTAACGTAAAACCTTTCCATTTTAACACATGTGGTTCATCATTTGAACTTTTTTCAGCTTTCTATACATTTCATTTTATCCTTTGAACATCTTTTGTAAAAATCTATTTAACTTCTAATCACACTTTGAATAATAGTAATGATATAAGAACACATTTGAAGAAGAATCATTCATCACAAGTTGTACCTGGAAGTCTCTGCCAACACCGGTGCAGTTACATGTGGTTTGACCCTCTTGGTCCTGGAACGCTTGACCGCCACAATGCCAGCACTGACCAGACGCGTTGTTGGGCATGAAGTGGTCAACTGGACAGGGCAGGCAATCTTCAAACCTAATCCCAAGAAAATTATAAATGTTTTATCATCTACAGACATACACAAAATGTAATATTCTTATATTACTCTAAAAACGTAGATGCAATGACAGAGCTTTCATGCACTGCTGGTGCTATAACTCACCTGCCAGCGTACTCAGCTGACTGGTAGGTTCCCGGAGGACATGGAGTGGGTAGCGAACTGTTCATGGGACAGTAATAACCTGAAAAACATTAATGATGTTACAGAGGCAAATGCGGGCAAGGAAAAGGTGACCATCATCAATATTATCAACTACTTGTAGCAATCCTATTCTCCCAATAAACACATGCAAGGTTCCAATATAATGTAATACCTAGTGAATAATCTAGATGCGAGTCCCAATTCCAGGACTCATTATTTTTCCGAACGAATCATACAATTAAAACATGTGCAACCCAGGGGACCCATGTTTATTTTCAAAAAGGAACCTGTAGTGTTCGAAATCGATAAAAAAAATTATACTTAAAATTTGGATTTTAGAGTTTATTTTGAAATAAAAGCAGCTAATGAATTGAAGTATTTGAATCATGAGTAAAACATTCATTTCTCTCATATGCCAGGACTCATTGTATAGGCCCAAAGACCCATTGTTTCAAAATATGTGATTTCTAGATTAATCATTGAATTCCTTCATAAAAATCCCACACTGCCGCGGCGATCTTACCGACGGGACACGGGTAAGAGTTTGTGTGGTTGTAGCCGAATGGGATGGAGTCGTTGGTGAGCGGCACGTCGGTGGTGGCCGTCTGCAGACACACGACGCCGGCGCGGCACGGCGAGCACGTCTCACGGTTGGCGTGGTTACCGAAGAAGCCCGGGCGACACGGCTCACACGTGTCCTCAAAGTTAGACTGCGGCGAGCCGTCGTACATCTTGTAGCCTGGAATGCAATGTAGGTGTATTTTTTGTGGTATGTAGATTCATTTTTGATATTGAAATAGACATTTTTCAATAAATGTTTCTTGAATGCAATTCATTTGTTGCTCTGATTGCTATTCTTATGTGGTTATCGTTTGATTTTAAAGATAAAATAAATACTTGCAACATAAAAATGGACATCTAAATAAAACACATCGCCGACATATTTTGTTGAAAAATTAAGTTAATCTAAATGATATTTCAAACAGATATTATAGATATCAAATGAAATGAGTTGATAACGCATTTCCATTCACTATAACAAATCATATGTCATCAGACACACTCGATACTTGATAATTTACCTAGTGGACATTTGATGGGTTCGATGGCTCCTCTCGGCACGCCGTTCTCGGTGACCACTGGGCAGTAGTGACCCATGGGACACGGGAGTGGGAACTCGGACCTGAGTGGGCAGTAGAAGCCAGGGGGGCAGCGCACTTGGGTCATGGACATGTTGCAGTAGTAGCCTGAAACAACAAGTAGGAGGCTCAATCAATCAATCAATCTATCAAATCCTAAGTTTATTTGAGCAGGTCCTAATCATTCCTCATTCGGAGGGTGTGGCCTGGCTGCCCAGTCTACATCTCAACTGTCATCTCCAAGAGTTTCGGTCAATATGATCTGTCAGACCCATGCCCAAACGTGCACAATATTTACATACAATATAATAATATATCGCTTAGACATATTATAAATATACAGCTTAAAAACATGAAGTTCATGCACGATAGAAGCTTTGTGTCTCAATATTGGAGATACATGAACATGTAACTTAGCTGGCATGTTTAAAAAAAGATCATTGTAATCTGAAACAGAAGACGCATAAAAAAAAACCATAAACTTCATACAGAAGAAATTTAATGTCTAAAATGAACAGAAGACAGACAAAATATTTCTAACTTTACATAACATGACAGCTACATAGCTGGTATGTTTAAAAAATATTATCAAATGCAAATGGAACTAACCTGGAGCACAAGAAATCTAAGCAAAGAGGGCTTTTGGTGCGGTAAGGTAAAATCTATTTTCATGCTAAATTTACAACTGTATATGACAGCCTATAGTTCTTAATGCATTGAGATTTTAAATTTGACAAAGGTGATGAGATCATCATCTACAGGTTGGGCCTGACCTGGCTGGCAGCTGGTGGCGAGCTGGCTGCCTGGAGGGCAGAAGTCCCCGGGCACACACTGGGTGCCGTTGGTCGTGGCGTTCGCGTCGGGGCAATAGTTGCCGGCCGGGCACAGATGACAGTCGGTCCAGTTACCAGCCGCCGGGGAGTCCCTGGTAAAAGCACAGACTGTTATTGTGCAATCCAACACACAAGCTACTGATCCATCATATTTAACTGAAATAGTCGTTATCCCTCTATTTGAATCAATGAAGATTTCTTCATTTTTGAAACCGCTTCAGACCCATATAGCAATGAGTCCCTGGTAAAAGCTGGTAGGGACTATTATTGAGCAATCCAACTCACAATATACATATATCCATGCATCATCTTCATTTACAATGTATAATCAATTGCTATAGAGCTACTTATAAAAATGATTGTGACCTTGCATTGTTGTAGCTACATGTACTGATCCATCATATTTAACTGAAATAGTAATGTCTTCATTTTTGAAGCTTCTTCAGACCCATATAGCGATGTCATCATCTCACCTGTATGTTCCTGCTGGGCAGGGTATGGGGCTGTACGTGGCCTCTGGGCAGTAGTACCCGGGTGGGCAGGGTCCCTGTGCTGGGTTGGCCGTGCCCTCAAACTCGCAGAAGTACCCGGCCGGGCAAGGGAAGCAGTCGGTGAGGTTCTTGCCGGTGTCCAGGTCACGGTAGGTTCGGGCCGGACACGCGTAGACCGTGTCGTTGTAAGGGCAGTAGTGGCCAGGGTAACACGGCTGTAACATGCCAATAATACACAATATTGGCCTGTATGAATATACAAGAAAGCAACTCATCATTTTGAATTATATTTTTACATTGATGGTAATTTTAATGTCTTTTTCAAATATCTTATAAAACTTTGGTGGGCGTCTTTTTGGAAAATTGATTATTTCAAGTTCACAGGTTAGAATCTGCAAATAACACATTTCTCTAATGTAGTAAAAGAATCTAAATATCTTATAAAACTTTCTACAGGTATTTCAGTTGTCAGATCTTTCTTTGAAACCCAATAACCAACTAATCCACCAAGAAATACCCTTAGATAAGGCGTTCACCTGAGGAATGACTGCCCCGAGTGGGCAGATGTAGCCGGCAGGACACATGTCACACTCCCCGATGTGCGAGGCTCCCTTCGTGTTGATCACACGGCCGAGGTTGCACACCTGCAAACAGAAAACGCTCTCAAAGACACTGTCTCAATGGTTTCAAATATACAATAGAACCTCTCTTTTAGAGCGACCTTTGGGACCAGTGTTAGGTGGTCTCAATAGAGAGTTTGTCTTTATACAGAGGTAGATATACGAAGGTTTGAGAATGTGAGAAGTGGTCTTATTATTGAAGTGGTCTCAATAGAGGTGGTCTTAATTTGAGGTTCTACTGCAGCTGTTTCAATACAGTGCTAAAAGTACACTGTGTACATAAATATTCAAGTTACTTGATGGTATGAAAGTAACAAAATGTCACAAACCTGCGGATCGACTGTTCCTTCTGGGCAAAAGTAGCCAATGGGACAGAGTTCTCCGATGCTGGGGTGGGTGGTGTTGTCAAACGGCCAAGGGGTCGGGTTACCTTTCTTACACCAGAACCCAGGAGCACACGGGCCAGTAATCCTACCATCTGTGCAGTACTGACCTAAATACAAAGAAGAAATTTAACGTTGAAAGAACATCAGTTCCTGGTAGATGGGCTCGCCAGCACTCCGTCAGACGTCAGCAGATCGTCACGTCACTAAAATGTACGTGTGACGGACTGCTAACGTCTGACGGAGTGCTGGCGAGCATATCTACTTTATAATTTAAGGATTATTATCCACAAAAAAGATCTGTGGCTTTAGAAGCAATCACTGTAAAAAAATGAAAAATTTGGTGTATAACTGAATGCACTGAGTGCATGCATAGTATAGCAATCTGGCACGAAAAAATAAATGAATGCAATGAAAAAATCAATATTACATAATTGATAGGGATTTCAAACTTTTTCCAGAAGCCTCCACTCACCAGCTGGGCACCATTCACACTGGTCCTGCCTCTGCAGTCCTGTGGTCGTGCTCTCTGTGTAGGTGCCGTTATCACACGGCACGGGCGACTCGGTGCCCTCAGGACAGAAGTGGTACGGGGGGCAGTCGAGGGGAGCAGACGTGTTGAAGAGGCAGTAATACCCGGCCGGACACGGCTCACACGTGTCATTGCCGATGGCTGGCTGGTATGTGGCTGTCATGGCAAGCAGAGGATTAGAACATTGGAACAGATTTCCTATCACTTATTATCACATTAGTATAGTGAAAATCTGTACAGTCAATATCCTCAACAATGGAAGACTGCACAACAGAAAAAACTGAATAAATAAAAGTTTTCTCACGCATTTTCTCTTAATAATGTAAGTAGATTATGGACTTAACAGAACTTCTCTACAATGGAAGGATTATTGACTGCATATTGGGTGCCGTTGTTGAGGATGTTCATTTTATTGAAATGCTTAATCAATGATTCGTATATTCAATTATCTGTATCGGTTGCTGTACAATATGGATAATCACATATTAAAGATACATCTCACTCAAGCTGTAATCATTGAAAGTTGAAAAAAATATCATAAAAAACGCTAAATACATTGGTACAACAAAATCACCTGGTGGACAAGCTTGCGGTATGCCAAACTTCTCAAGACAGTAAAATCCTGTGGGGCACGGGAATGCACTGGGCATGGGATCCACAATCTCGGCATAATCCGGGCAGTAGAAGCCTGCGCTGCAGACGCCTGTTGGCTGCCAGGCGCCGGGGTCGGCACAGTAGTGGCCGGCGGGGCAGGGGTAGCAGTCAGCGAGGGAGGCGCCGCCCAGAGCGTTCCTGATGGTGCCCGCCGGACAGTCAGTGGCGTTCACAGCACCTGGGCGGCACAAGGAGATAAGTGTTACAAGTCTATAACGGAGGAAATATCTAAAATGTAAATCATTTTAGATTTAAAGGTTTGGTGAAAATTTCCCATCTGAGAAATAATTCATATATGGTAGAACCTCTCTATTAGGACCACCTTTGGGACCAGTGTTAGGTGGTCTCAATAGAGGTGGTCTCTATACAGAGGTTGTTTCTATACAGAGGTTCATTTTGGTAGCTTTATAAAGGTTTGGGACCAAGAAAAGTGGTTTTATCATAGAGATGGTCTCAATAGAGAGGTGGTCTTAATTGGAGGTTCTACTATAAAAGAAACCGAGCTAGAGCATGGAAGGAGCACTCACCAAATTCGCAGTATTGGCCTTTGGGACACGGTCCGTTGATCCCGTCGTTAGGACCGGGATGCGAGGCGCCAGCGATACACAGATAACCGGCGAAGCAGTCACCGGCCGGCGCCGACAGACCAGTCATGTTGCAGAACTTGCCGGATGAACACAGAGTGCAGTTCTCCTCATGTGCAATGCCTGCAATGTGAGAGCTTGATACATGCATGTGTCTGTACAATATAATGCAATACAATGCAATGCAGTACATTCAAATATCATCTTTTTTTCATACAATTCATGCAAAAGTAGAAAAATTCATGGTAGCGCTATCTTTTTAGCAAAAAATGAACCTTAATACGTTGAAGTGATGCCTTCATAAGAATTTAAAAAAAAAATTCACCTTCCATTGCGATATCTCATTGCTATATATTCAGTATATAGCCGTTATCCAAACCCCTTAATATTCGTGGAAGTCGATCGCAAAATCTAACCAATCAAAAGGCCTACTGCCGAAATGTACAGCAGCCTTAAACTCAAAATTGATATTGTGATATTGATTTTTTGCAACACTGCGAAACGTTGCCTTTATTTCCACAATAATCCCTCAGTTTCTCTCACGGCTATATAGGATACATGGACTGGTAAAGGCAGTGTAAAGTATAAAGCCATGAATCAATCAATGTTTACCTTCATAAGGATTGAACGTTCCGATGGGGCACGCGTTGCCCTGGTTGATGGTGCCCTCTGGACACCAGAAGCCGTCGGGACACGGGTCTGTGGTGTTCATGGCCTTGTTGGGGCACAGCAACGCCGGCCGGATAACAATGGCAGATCCAGGTTTTTGCAGCAACCAGCACTTAGGGATTTCAATCACAAACCCTAGGTTTGGGGGTGGGGTGGGGGAGGAGCGCACTCTGCCTATGGGATATATACTATATCTCTAATTTTATGTTATTCTATCTCTCTCTCTGTTTTCTATGGCAGGCAAGCTCCTACCACGGCATTGACATAACTAAAGACAGGTTTTACAACATATTAGAATTCTAATTTTATGGAGTAGGATCCATCTATTAGGTTTTAATTCAAAATATTTAGCAAATTTCTGTTGTGCTAGGTGAACACACAACAGGTTATCAAGTGATGGTGGGCATTTAGTTATATATTAGAACCTTTTTTTGTCGAGTATGTAAATTGTGGATGGCTACAAGGTTGACACACTTGAGCAAAGGAGTAACTAGAATTTATCAATTGAATAACAAATATCAACTGCTTTGAAATCAGTCAACAAAAAACTAAACCATAAAATATATTTCTAAACCTTTCACACTGAATGGAATAGACAACAAATTTACAGAAATTATCATTATAAAATTCAAGCCATAAAAGTAGCAAATATGTACCCTAAATAACATCTAAATCATCATCTAAATCAAATGACATAGAGCAGATTTAATTTCCAGTTAAAAAACCCAATCTTATTCTTTTGTCTGAACTTATGTGAATGTGATAAATGCCAAAGTTACATGCAATACTCTGTTTTACTTCTAAGCCAAACTAAATAACACAAGAATGGTGATGAATATCTAAGGTGAAAGAGAAATAATAAAAAAAAACATGCAGAGGAACATGAAATATACAAATGTAGAATTTGTGTGTGTGATATAAAATATTCTTATTTCTTGCCTAGTGCTGCAGGCCTTCCTGTACTCAGCATTAACAAAAAGATTTTTACCACATTATTCATATACATGTAGAAAAACACAGTTTAGTTTTTAGTACTAGAGGCACATGTCATAGCATATTTTTCAGATACTTTCTATAGTAGATTGGAACTTTTATCCTATCATTTTATGGATAAACAAAATCTATCACACTTTGAAAATATAGAAAGATTTATCTATCTACTGTACATGTACATCATAATTCAAAAGAAAGCTTCACTAAAAGCTCACTGACCGAGTCCAGTGCTGGGCGCGTACGTCCCCTTATTGCACGGGATGTGAGTGACCGCTCCCTCGGGGCAGTAGTGACCGTCGGGACACATGTAGCCGATGACCCCGTCCGTGGGCTGCGCGGTGTCCGAGCCGCCCAGGCACACATAGCCTGCCGCACACGGCAGCGTCTGACCTACAATCGGGAGCAGGGGAGGGTGAGGACAGAGTGAACCGCTCTATCAAGGCCAACACTGGGACTGGCTCAAGTGGTCTCAGTAGGGAGGTTCTTGTTTGTTTCTATATGAAGGGGGTTTGTTCAAGAAATTGTCTTATTTTAGAGGTGGTCTCCTTATAGAGGTGGTTTTAATTGGAAGTTATAGTACAACAGTAGTTGACATGTACATATTCAAAAAAATTCATTTCTCTAAACCAAAGGCAACTGGTTCAATGGATGTAAGCAATGGTCTATGTCTATTGACAAGGGCTTTGAGAAAATTAATAATGAAATATCTTTTCAAAGCCCCTTACACAAGACGACCAAATCCATTGATGCAGATGCCTTTGCTCTAAATATGATCTTGCCTCTCATAGGTAATACAGGGTACCGGTAATATGAGTATGATAGTATGGCCATGTACATATTCAAAATAAATCATTTCTCTAAAGCATGATCTTGGCTTTGAAGAAGTTTATCTGCATCATCAGCATTGCTACTGTACTTATTTTGAATATGTCAAAATCGGAACCACATGTAACCTCCATTCAAGGATAACATAGATGTAGATGGTCCTCTGATTTACATTCAAAACTAGTTTATCATCGGTGGGATGGAAAACTGTGGTATTATTTCATATACAACTGTATACAGGGTCGAATAGCATTTACTTCAAATATCAGTTGAGACTACCCTTCACCTTTATCTCTTTCATACACACATTAGGTTGATTAGATGAAATATTTATCCCATTTTTTCCGTTATGTATCTGAACTCTCACGCTTCACTCTTGCTCCATGCAAGGATCAGTCATTATTTTATTTGCATGTTGTAAAACCATAAGATGCATAAAATATTGTCACCAATGAATTAATTTGATGCACAAGCTGAAATGAAATGATTATGACACAAGCCACAAAAAAATAATCATATCAAGCATCAATATCACGATTATTAAACACCATGATTCTCTCGCCAATAAGCTACCATCACCATCAATAAATAAAACACGAGACGTCATAAAAGTTAAGCACAAAATCTGAAAGAAGCTTCAGTAAGCGGCATGCCCATTGCCAGCCTGGTCACTCAGTAATCTCATGCCACGACTTGTGAAGCAACTGCAAGGAATGCAAAACCTTTGATCTCTAATTCCATGATTAAGTCAAATACTTAAATCCTGCACAAAATTATCAGCACAAGTTCACCCTACATTCACCTAAGCCAACATGACTCACCAATAATATCTGAAAGTGAAAAATGTAAAAACTATGACATCTATGAAATAATATTTTTCTCACTGCTGACTGGTTGGCCTTATAAATATATATGGGTAATGTGATGCATTGAGTAGCAAGTCCAATTGCGTGTGCCACACAGACCAGCCTAATCAGCTCCCAAAGACAGATTTTCAACACTAGTTCTCAATTAGGGAACAGGCTTTTTCGTCAGGAAAACGTTTCGCCATGGCGAAAAAGCCTGCATATTGCAAGCTGTTCCGCCATGGCTTGCTGGGCTGATCCGCCATGGTTTGTTTGGCTGATTCCTCATGGAGATGTATGGTCGGATCTTAACATCGGTCCATCAGAAAATGCAGCTCGGTCTGCCACAAAAAACCAGGCTGGTCCGCCACGAAAGTTTTTAATAATTCGCAATTACATCCTAATTTGTGGGCGCATTTTAACATACAGTCCCTCATTTTAAAGCTAAGAATACACACCCTTTGAATATAGATATTAGGCTGGAATCAACGGTAATGCAATGACTGTGTAATCTTCATATTAAACCATTTTATATGTTGAATTTTGACATTATTTCAGTACATGTGCATATTTGAGCTAATCTGACGTATTTCTATTGTATTTTCGTGGCGAAAAGTTTTCGTGGCGAATCGTCATGGACCCCTTTTTGAGAGGTTCTTCTGTCAACCTTTTTCCATCATAAACAGACACTCACAACGACCCCACTGGTTGGACAAACAATCAAAGAACAAGTTTTTCTCACATTTTGCACCACAACAATGACACAAGGATGAATGAGAGGGAAATTCACGATATTTTTTGCATACACTTTATTCCAACTCAAACGAGAAATATATAACATCATCAAATATAAAGAACAATCTACAAATTGATAAGAAATTAGAAATACAAAAAAGTAACAGCTTACAACAATATGTACAGGTCGTTTCATTACATTTCCATAAATGACCAAATGACCTACAGGTAACTAGATTTTTTTGGTATACAAAAAAAGCAAACTTTTCTTAGAAGAAAAAAGTTTTCTCACTCATTATCAAAAATTACCCCTTTTTGTAGAGGTCTAAGTAAAACATGTTTTGAATTACATAGATTGATTCCAATGACAACTATGTTGCATATAATTTCCATAAAACATCAGGTTGAAACTATTCAGTTACAAAATTTGTAATTTATCTAGAAAACCTTGTTTCAAATTTTTTTATATTTTTTGCACCACAACATTTTGACACAAGGATGAATTATTCCTATTTTCCAAATTTTCTTGCAAATTGTTTTTGCATAGAATTCCAAATCCCTAGTAAGGTTTTTTTCAGAAATATCTTAATATATATGCAAACAGAAAATAGAAGATGGCCAATCAATATACATTGACATTCAGTCTACAAAATGTATCATATAAGAAATTCTAAAGGTTCATTTTAAAAAGATGTTGTTTATCATTTATAAAGTACAAAACATTGAAAATGTCTTTTTAGTTTTATACCTGCAAAGAATGAGTCATTGTTTTTCATTTTTACAAAATTCATACAAAAAACTAACTTGAGAAGAAAAGTGGTTCATTTCAAAGAAAATTAAGTTCTACATAGTTTACCACTATAATGAATATTAAAAAATGAAAATAGAATATTTTCCCCTTAAAGAGTTCACAGTACCCTTAAGCCACTTTAGAAGATCAATATTGATTCTATTTGCTCCTAAGTACATGACATTCTGGATACTGCACCTTTAGAAAACTGGGTGGGATTAAGGATTAGTCTGATTGAACACTTCTTAACCAACTGTAACTGGTACAACACTCTATATTGAATTTGACCTGGAATTCCTCCCAATCCTCAGTAAGTTTCATTTAAGACTTCCAATGGAGAAAGCGCTTGTGGATCATCAGTTCAAAACTTTGAGCAAAACATTTCCCACACTGATCGCACTTGTATGGTTTCTCTTCTGTGTGAGTCACAGTGTGCATATGAGTAACAACAGCAGATTTGGGAGAGAAACTTTTATCACACTGTTCAGTATCATGATATTTTTTACCAGTGTGGATTCTCATGTGGGATTTCATATTTCCACTAAGGCTGAATGATTTCTCACACACTGTACACTGATGTTCTTTCTCCCTAGTGTGGATTTTCATGTGCCTTGTCAGTTGTCCCTTTTGACCGAATGATTTCTCACACACTGTACACGGATGTTCTTTCTCACCAGTGTGGACTCTCATGTGGCTGGTCAAGGTGTTACTCTGACTAAAACATTTGCCACATTGACTACACTCGTAAGGTTTCTCCCCAGTGTGTGTTCTCAAGTGGGTTTTGAGATTTCCACTGCGACTGAATGATTTCTCGCACACTTTACACTGATGTTGTTTCTCTCCTGTGTGGATTCTCATGTGGTTGGTCAAGGTGCTTCTGTGAGTAAAACACATTCCACATTGACTGCACTCATGAGGTTTCTCTCCAGTGTGAGTTCTCATATGGATTTTCAGATGTCCACTTTGACTGAATGATTTCTCACACACTGTACACTGATATTCTTTCTCACCTGTGTGAATTCTCATGTGTCTGGTCAAGTGGCTACTGACACTAAAACACTTGCCACATTGACTACACTCATAAGGTTTCTCCCCAGTGTGGATTTTGAGGTGGGTTTTCAGATTTCCACTTCGGCTGAATGATTTCTCACACACTGTACACTGATGTCTTGACTTCTGTTCCTCATCACTGTGGTTTGCCATTGTAATCCTTTTTCTTTCTAATGTTATACTGTCAATAAGGTTTTGTTCAATGTAATACGATACACCAATGAAACAATTCCAGAGTAATGTGTTATCCTTGAAGTATTCCACATCTGTATTTACAAAAGTTACTGTTTCTCACATGAATTCTGTTTCTCCATTTCATTCTATTAAGAGAAAACTGATACAAGTAATATAACCTTATATATAATTGTGTTCTAATTTTGTTACATTGCTAAATACCAGAACGCAAAATAAGAAAAAAATCATCATGATTTAATACTTCTTGTTGAATTTATGGTCTTACAGTAATATTTGTTCATCAAAATCGATTTGATTGTAAGACTAACAAGCCATATTTAACATTTACAGTTTTAGTCACAATGCAAACGAGCTCTATGGGACGGTAACAGGCTTTGTCGTCAGGAAAACGTTTCGCCAGCAAAAAAGCCTGCATATTGCAAGCTGATCCGCCAGGTTTTTTTTTCTGATCCGCCATGGTTTGATGGGCTGATTCATCACGGTAATTTATGATATTAACATAATTTTTATTACATGTTTATATATATTATATGTATCGTTAACACCAAGTGTCACTAAATTCATATGCATAATTTCTTCTTCTGAATTCTTATTAAGCATGAATGATTCATTGTTTGCTCTCACGTGACCGCCTTTGTTTGTTAAGAAACATCTATAATTTATAAAGATAGATATTATATTCAAATATAACTGACCAGCAATATATAGTTGGATTCAATATATTTGATGGCTTTGAATTCAGGGAGGTTGCATAAGTATACGCACTGTACGCACGTGCGTACCTTTTTTTAAAAAAAAACACCATATTTTTTTTTTGACCCGCCTTTTTGTGGCAATAGGTTCTTTTTTAAATTGGAAAAATATGACTCCAACTGTCCATTGTGTATAAATGGTGTGTTACTTCGAACAATTGGAGCTAATTACCCCTATTGTGTAATGATCGTGTAACCAAGTTGCAAACTTACATATGAATGGTTAAGGCTGGCCGTATAGATAATTATCTCAGTCAGGTCAATAGGTTGCTTTGAAGTTGATATGAAGATAGTCTAACCAATGTTTTAACCAGTCTCTCTGTAAGCAAGCTGCAAGTTACGGGTTACTATGCTGCTACTTAGAATGATGTTCTCATACTTGGAACAGGGTGTAATTTCCACCATACACAGGCACTCTACAGAAAAATTCAAAACCTTGGATTGAGCACCGCATATTTAAAAGATGGTGCCACCAGTAGATTTTTAAAAACAGTTATGGCACTGGCCTTCTTGCCTCATGAGGCTATAGAGACTGCCTTCAATGCTCTTGAAAAGAGCCTTGAAGACAATGGCTCATTAAAATCATTCATGCAATATCGATGCACGTGGCTTGAGTCACCTCACTGGCCAATTGCAGCTTGGTCTGTTTTTAATCGGCTAATTCGGACTAACAATGATGTGGAGGGTTTCCACAGAAAACTTAATTATGAGTCACATAACCACTCATTGCTCTTTCACAGGCTTCTCTGTACCCTCAAAGAAAAGGCAGATGATATAAAATTCGACATGAGATTGGTGAGTGAAGAAGTGGTTATACGAAATCGTCGTGCCAAATCAAACAAAAAACAAGCAAAAATAGAAGACCTTTGGAGTAGATTTAGAGAAGGCGAGTTAACAGCCATGAGTCTTGCAAGGAAAATTGCTAAATTTCATGCACCTATCATTTGTGGAAAAGCAAGTGCAGAGTGATTTATTGATGTTCGTCTATATGTTTTATTCTAAAAAGAGGATGGTCGTTGTAGGGGGTCAATGTTTGCTATATTGATGTGTATTATATAATAAAAGCTACTATAAAGTTGTTGGACTTCAGATTCAGATTTGTTTTTTATACTAATTCATATACATTAAATACATTTAAATACAATAGAAATAATACGTCAGATTAGCACAAATACGCACATATACTGAAATAATGTCAAAATTCAACATATAAAATGGTTTAATATGAAGATTACACAGTCGTTGCATTACCGTTGATTTGTTTTTATACTATAATTTCATATACATTAAATACATTCAAATACAATAGAAATATGTCAGATTAGCACAAATAAGCACATACAGGCCCGTAGGAAGCAAAATTAGATTGGTAAGGCTAATTGAAACAAACACACAAAAATGAGCAAATTGTATGTAAATTTAATTGGACTTTTGCTGATTGCTTGTCAAATTGATTAAAATAATTGTCTTTATGTATTTCCCCAAAAGATAATGGCCAGGGCATAATTAGGCCCCTATATTCAAAACAGTATAAATGCAAAATTACGCTCACAAATCTAGCAACAATAGATTAGCATCAATCAGATGTGACATGTCCATACAATTAGGGCAATTTCTGAAAGTGATCAGTAGAGAACTTAAACAACATTTAAAAGTTGTGGTCAATAATTATCCCCACCCCACACACGCATACAAATTATTGGTCAGGCCGTGGCCTTACCGCCTTAGTCCTTCCTACGGGCCTGACATATACTGAAATAATGTTAAAATTCAACATATAACATGGTTTAAAATAAAGATTTCACAGTCATTGCATTACCGTTGATTCCAGCCGAATATATATATATATTCGTATTATGTGTATTTTTAGCTTTAAAATGAGGTGCTGTATGTTAAAATGCGCCCACAAATGAGAATGTAATGACAAAATTAGTACTCAAAATTTTTCGTGACGGACCAGCCCAAGCTTTCGTCAGCATTTGCTGACGTAACGACCCGGAAATCTTCGTGGCGAAAAGTTTTCCTGGCGAATCGTCATGGACCCCTCAATTATTGTGATTAGGTGATTTATAGCTAAAAACCTACCTTTACATACGTAGAGTATGTGAAGATCTATGCCAAGCGGTAATATAATGATTAACATTCAATACAAGGTAAATGAGATAAATTGTTTCAATTCCCACCCAATGCTACATAATGTCATGTGGTGAATTTGAAACAATGATGATTTCTGCAAGACACAAAGTTATGGTACATTTATGTAAATTGATCTTTTCATCTGTAACATTCCCCATACACTGCAAAACTGGAAACATGTCAGTACATATGAAAAGTAAAACTGCAAATAAACATCAATAATTCATGTTTAAAGTCTGTACGGATAGCAGATTACTTAATCAACCACATGGAATAGAATAAACTGAATCCCACAGCGTACCTGTGCTGGACATCTGCGGCAGGCAGTACTGGCCTGGTGGGCAGGGGTCACAGTCCGTGTGGTTCACGTTGCCCAGGCCCGTGGTGATGGTGCCCTTGGGACACACGATGGGACGGTCGCTGCCTTCAGGGCAGTAATGACCTGAGACACAGACAGAAACATGCTAAACGTACCTGTAATTAGTCTAGAGCACAAAACTGGAGAATATTTTTACATAGATCCACATTTAAATATTTTTACACTATGTACAAGGGATTTTCTTGATACAAAACTAGGTCACATATCTTTAATTAGCTTTGTGATGTATTTCACTTTGCTTTTGTTACTATCATGAATTTTTAAAAAAATCTACAGATTGAAACACTTAGAAATTATTACTGAAATTTGTTGAGCAAGGTTCAATTATTAGATCTACATGAAAAATAAATCAAACTATATATACACAACTTAGATAGTATAGCTAAATCATACCAATGGGACAGATTGCCTCTGGCGGGTTGGGCAGAATGGTGCTGCCATTACAGTAGAACCTACAGCAAAAACACTCAACATTTCAAAATTTCCATCAAAAATGACTATATAAGAATCTTCATTGTTCTTTATAAACTACAAAAAGTAATGAAATCTTTACAAAATGTTTGAACACACTTTTAGTTGTGTCTATCCGTAGTTTATAGTAGAGCGGGTTTTGCTGCCACATTGGGATGGTTTTATTTTGGCAAGCAAATCCCGCCCTACTTTATACCACTTCCATCTATCAAATTCAACACTAACAGAACATGACAACATCACAATGAAACAGGACATGTAAATAATGACAATATTTCAATCCGAAATTGCCCGCTGTTGGCATTTAGATCATCCTGGACACGGCTTGCAGAAGTCGGGCTGACAGCTGGTCATTGTAGTTTCTATTGGTATCCATCAAATTGGCGCTTTGAATGAAATTAGTAACCATGGGGACACTCATAGCCCGTCAGGTTGCCGACAGCCGAGGGACCGTTGTCACAGTAATAGCCTGGAAAAAACACAGATCTTTCATTAGTGAATAGCGCTTAACAATGATCTGGTACTGTCACAATAGGAAACGGCCACTTTTTATTTGAGCAATACATTAATAAAATTTTCACACTTCTAGATATAGCTGAAGGCAGGTTTTACAACCCTAAGCTTCCATTTGACTATATCAATAGCCTGGAAAAACTCGAACTTCTATTAGAACTCTCAATACCCCAAAGGTTGTGAGACCAGAATGATACCATCATCCCAGCAGCAAACTGTTATTTGAGTAATAATTCAGCATATATAACATTAATCAAAGGTTCTTAAGATCTTGTCTTAGAGTTATTCAATAAATTGTCCAAAACCCCTTGAAAACCTGGATTTCTGTTACACTGATTATCCTCAACAACAGAACCCAATTTACAGTCACAAATCCTTGGATTGTCGAGGATTTCTGCTGTCTAGTCCATAATTTACTTACTTTATTAATAGGTTTTCCATTTTTTAGTCTTCAGTTGTTGAAGATATTCACAGTATTCAACCAAATGTCCCATGCTACACAAATCTCACCTGCTGGACACTGCTTGCAATCACTCTGGCCCATCTCGCTCTGGTACTGCCCGCTGGCACAGCGGTCCGGGAGGTCGCTGCCACTCGGACACTTGTGTCCGAACCAGCACAGGAACTCGGTGGGGTTGGGTGTCGTCTGCCCGGCCGGACAGTAGTATCCTACAACACAACACATTGATGCGGTTACCTAATTTGGTAAGTTGTATTTGTAACACTGCATATAGGCCACCCCATATAACTAACTATGTTTTATTTTTTACCTTAAATAGTGTATATACATATCCGTTTCTATGGCTGTAATACACATGTAGCTGCAACAAATCATGTCTATTGTCTATGGTGACACAATAAAATAAAATCTACTACCAGAAAGTAATGTCTCTAAATAAGGTGTGCCAAAAGATTGATGAAGTATGGAACATTATGGGTGATACAAACTTACGAATGGGCACCCACTATGAATGAGGAATAGTTAGTTACAGCCTGGTTAGAATAATTTAGCATTTGATTGATTGATTGATTGTACCCAGCCTCACCTGGATCACAAGGTCCGGTGACATCAATCGCGCCTGTGGCGTTGCAATAGTATCCGGGGTCACAAGGTCGACATTCATCTTCAGCCTCCAAATTGTCACTGTCGCCATAGGTACCGTTTCTGCATGGCTCGGGAATGTCAGTGCCCTACAAAAGCACGGCTCAAACATTGGGTCACATTGCAATACATGGTGTATAAATGTGTATGATATTATTATGTTTAATATGTGCATTACCAGTGTACAATAATATTGTCACATTAATAAAATAAATCAATCAAAACCCTCCAACTTGGTAGCAAATTTACAAATCACTACTACTCATCCGCATCGCACCATTGGTCAGGATGCAAGTATCAAAGCATTTTCTTGTTTATATTACTTAAGATGGATTTTTGAGCACCATGAGTAGGACAATTTACTGGTTATCAAAGGATAGAAGATATATGATAGAACCCAATAAGTAGAAAATTGTGGTTCCAATAACATTTTCAATGGTGTTTTTATCAAAGTATCGTAATCTACGTCATCTTGAAATATGAGCACATTGACGCACCTGAGGACAGAAGCTGCCGCGTGGACAGACGACCTGCCTGATGCTGGTGGAGCTCTCAGGACAGTACCAGCCGGCGTCGCACCAGCCCGCCGGACTGTCCAGACCCGCCGCCGGGCAGTACATGCCTGGCGTGCAGGGGGTCGGCCAATCAGAGCCCTCGGGACAGAACTCTCCCGGCTGACACTCACCACCGTTGGTGCTTGGCTACATGGGACGGAAAATAAGGTTAGGAGAAACATTTAAAGCAAATGATATGAGAATTGGCAACTACTTTATAAATTCTGTTTTTAATACATAGCGGTGTCCGTTATTCAGAAATGAAAGGTTCCTATGGACTCGCAATAGTTTATTCAGTGCAGAAAATGTCATCAATACTCTTATACCAAAAAATAAGAAAACAGGTGGGTCGATTTGAACCAATAGCACCCACAATTTACATTCACACATTAGTTTTAAGATTAAATTGTTCTTACTGTAGCATCAGATGACGTGTTGATGCAGTACCATCCCGGGTCGCAGAGTCCTGTGGGGAAGGCGTTGCCGTCGCCAGCGCAGTAGTGGCCGGGCAGGCAGGGCAGGCACGCTGACGGGGAGTGCTGCTGGGTGAGGTTGTTAAAGTAGCCAGCTGGGCACGGGTACGAATACCTGCAAATACAAATGTTCTTGTCAAAATTGCTTTATGCTGTGTGAAAAAACAGTTCATCAAAGTTTCAATAAGTTTTGGACTGTAGAAAAATTATTGTTTTATTTAAATTGTTTATTTTTCATTTAATATAAAAAATCATATAAAATAAACCGTATTGGATAAACTTAAAGGATTTAACTAACATAGCATAAAGTAACTTCAATAAAAATGTAAGCACTGTTTACCAAGAATTTCTAGCAAAGAATAAAGTATCTGTAAATTCAAGTGAAATGACATTCTAAGCACAGCTCCTGAGCTCCATGATAACAAGTCCCATTACCCAATATATTTACCTAGTATATTGACAATAAGATATTAGGTTGTATTGCTACCTGTCCGTGGTGTTTTGCGGACAATAGTATCCGGCCGGGCAGATGTTGGGCTGGTAGTCGGAAGTGTTTGCTGGACAGAAATGTCCCACAGGACACGGCTTACAGAAGCCCTCGGACATGAGGTCCTGGTAGCTCCCAGCAGGGCAGCTGAAAAGGCATCAAAAAGTAAGCATTTCCCATGAACAACACACTGACCGCATGTAGTTTCACTGTAAATATAGAGCATTGCTTTGATTTATATTGTGTGTCTATGATTACAGTAAATTTTGCAAACAAATATGCGTAACTATCCGTTTCAGAAAAAGTTTCAGAAAAAGCGCTATCTGTATTTTCATCTCTGCATTGTCTGTGTCCCCACCACTGTCAATACTGTATTAGTTTACCACACACCAAATGCAGGTATCTGTTTTTACATAATTGAAAACACTAGTGTGTAAGAAATGTGCCAAATGTTTTTATATAATTGTAAACAATACTGTGTAAGAAATGTGCCCAATGTTACCCTTCAGGATAGTCTGATCCCTCCACACAGTAGGCGCCAGTGGGACAGGCGTGGCCGATGATGGGGTGCACTGTGCCTTCTGGACACTGAGAGTCGTTCAGCATCAGAGGGTTGGGTTTGTCCACGCCGGAAACACAGTAGTAACCTTCCCAGCAGTCACCACTCGGGGCAGTCAGGCTCACGCCTGGAATGATACAGGGATTAAAAAGGTTGTTGACTAGGAAGATCTCTTTTTATTTTGTTTGGAGAGGCCATGTCACAAAAATTATCAGTCACTCATTACATACACATACATTCTACAAAAATCACTTCATGTTACATTACAATTAACTATACAAACATCGCATTGTGAAATTTTTAAAAGAAAATTATTTTGGACACTAAACATGGTCAGATTTTGTACATTTTCTCTTTTTCTCTTGCAATGCGGACTACATGTAATTTCTACATTAGTGTCCACATAACCAGTGAAAACCATCATAGCAATCATTATTAACAGAATCACTTTATATCATTTTGTAATCATTGCAATAGACCCGTTTGCATATCTATGAATTGTGGGTATGTTTTAGCCAAACAAACAAAAGCACTTGACTTTTACAATGCATTGTGGGCATTTTTTAGAAAAACAAGTTTATAGCCATCTAGCGGCAAAAATGGTACTACAATATAAAATGCGGTGATATCCTGTGCCTGACCTGCGCAGTATTTGCCGGCGTCGCAGGGCGAGCACTGCGTGGCGGCGGCGAGTCCCCGCACCCCGCTGTACGTGCCGGCCGGACACGGCTGCCAGTCGTAGTGCGTGCCGTTGGGGCAGAAGAAACCCTCGGGACACGGCGTCATCACCGTGGAGATGTCGCCCGGCGTCGTCAGACCCGGGACGCAGTAGAAACCTGGCAGAGGAGAGGGAAAGTGAGGGTCTTGTAGAGTAGAACCTCTCTATTAGGACCACCTTTGGGATCAGTGTTGGGTGGTCTCAATAGAGAGGTGGTTTCTATACAGACGTTCGTTTTGGTAACTTTATGAAGGTTTGGGATCATGAAAGGTGGTCTTACCATAGAGGTGGTCTCAATATAGAGGTGGTCTTAATTGGGGGTTCTACTGTATTTATTTGATAACAGTCAATACAAAACAGAGAGACTTCTTATTAACTGTTTTAATGTTCCGAAATTGTTCCAAAGTATGGTTTAACCATCGAAACATTAACACTTACTTTGGAACAGTTTTGGAACATTAAAACAAGTAATAAGAAGTGTGTCTGTTTTGTATTGACTGTTATTAAATAAATATGAGATGACCTGCTCATAAATCTAGCAAACATGAAGACGTTGTACCTTGCATGTTATATTGAATTGTACTTTGCAAATATAACACGGTAATATGCAGACATAAAGAGTTGTCATGAAGCAATCCTTGATGCAATCCTGTTTTAAATTTCAAAAAAGCAATGGATTACAACATACAGTGTAATCACTCGCTAACGAAGAGTCCACTAGCTATCTTTTAAACTACCAAATTAAAATATCATCTATGAATATGTTATGCATATTTTTTTTAAATGCCTTTCTTACCACTGAGTTTAAGAACTCAGTGGTGATAAACGGTATACATATTATATGACCAACTGCCATTGTGTATTATTTATGATAAAAAGCCCAGACAGTGCGTACCCTCTGGACACGTGATGCACTCCGCGAGCCCCTCGGCGTCGGTGTAGGTGCCGGCGGGACAGTCCTGGGGCTCGGCGCTGCCCTCGGGACAGTGCTGGCCGATGGGGCACACCACCTGGGTGGACAGCCACGACCCGCTCGGGCAGTAGTACCCTAGGGAGAGACGGGAACAATGAAACGGGGCAGAATTTTAAGTATTAAATATTATTTATGTTAGTATTTTTAAAAGAATTTATCTATTGTCAATTACACATATTCTGTAACTAGATGTACTTCATTTCTGAAAGAAAGATCAAACAAGACAGCCCAACGGAAATCCGTGAATGAACGTTATTCTGATAATGTGGTTTTAAACAATTCACATTGATACACTGAATATCTATTGAATATCTATGTTAATGTTGATGTCAAATACCTTATATTACATCAAAATTCCTATGGTGTGTGATTGAAAAAAAAACATGTTTAAACCACATTATCGGAATAACGTTCATTCACGGATTTCTGTTCTGCAGTCTAAGTATTTCTGATGCTTCCTTTACATTTGCTTATATACATGTATAAAATGAGCATTTCTTTGTGCTTTATACATACACATCAGGTTGATTGATAGCATATTGCATCGTTATTGATGATGTTTCAATTTCTGTAAGATGAATCTACATAAAACAGCTTAATTTACCAGGGCTGCACGGTCCGTCTGGAGCTACGAGAGCGAACTGTCCGCAGTACGCGCCGGGCGTGCAAGGCTGGCACTGTGAGACGAGGCTGAGGCCCGTCTCGTTGGACCACGTGCCGTTAGGGCACGGCTCGGGGTGGTGGGTCGCCACACCACAGTAATACCCAGCCAGGCACACAACCTGTGGAAGTGTAACAAATGTTATGTTTGCAATCTGAGAATCAAATATCTTAGAGATCTGATTTTCAGTGTTTATTTGGTGTACAGTAGTTGGTTTCGGGTGTTATGGAAGCTACTGCTTCACTTCTTTTTTTCTACTGTTTACAATGATTGAAATATTAATGAATAAATTTTGAACGTATCAATTTAGAGTATTTTTTAATGACTGAGGATGTGACTTGAAAACACTTTAATATTAAAATTTACTCAGCATTAATAACTTCAAAATAATATGGTGTGATGTAGAAAGGCAACAACAATAACCTTTTTTCTAGGGAACATGTTAGACTGTTTGACCATTTATAAGCAAGAAACAATGACTCTTGTACCTCATCAATCTGCCGTGAAGCTTCGGGACAGAAGTAGCCAGCATCACACGGTCCAGCCACAGCAGTCATGCCTACAACACAATGAAACGGACGGAATAAAACTCATCTAAGATGCCACAATACACTCTGTAAATAGAAATAAAAGGTTAACTACATACAACATACGTATTCCTTATACTTCAGCTTACCTGTGAGGTCACAGTAATAGCCTCCAGTACAATTCAGACATTGGCCAACATCGTGTAACCCTTCAGTTGGGCTGAACGTTCCCTCTGGACAAGGAATGGGGTCATGTGTCTGCTCTGGACAGTAAGATCCAGGTGGGCAGATGTCAGCATTGCTTCCTGAAAACAGGCATAAACGGTCTTTTACAATCTATGACATATAGAAGACTGAGAGGATAACCATTAAAAATCACTAATACAAGGGCTTCCAATTCTAAAGTCAGCTTCAAATGTAGCTTTGAAAATACAGTCTTATCTTATACATTATATATGACGTTTAGAAGGACCCACCAAGCTTGAGAGTATGGATAACCCAACAAATAAGATCAAATAACCATTTCCAATCAAGTTACTGTACATGATTATGCACTATGATAACTCAAAATCTCAGATAACACAAATCTTTATTCCCCCACCCCTCTCCACTTCAAGTCAAACAGTTCCAACTGTGTTTGAATTTCAGGGCATTGGATGCACATCTAAGATGGTCCTATTGTGACTTAGTGCTGCACAATGCCTCACCTAGCTGTGGCGTTGTCATGTTTGCACCCTCCCTACAGAAGTATCCGGGGCTGCAGGGCCTGATGGGCTCCGTGAGGCCCTCCTCATCACACGCCATGCCACCGATACACGGCGTGCACTGGTCTATGTTATACAGACCTGGGGGACGCAACGTTTTAGAGTAAAAATTTCATGACATCAACAATATCATTCACATAAATATACTGTGTTTTTATAGAACACTCAATTCATCATGTTGTGATATCAATGCAAGGATCAGCAGAAATGTGTTTCATTGCATCATTTTGATAGTAATTAAAACTAATCTGTTAACTTGGCACATTAAAACATGTGCATATAACATATAAGCCTACAAAAATTGAAATAACAAACCTGTCCTATTATTGAATGTTCCTCGAGGACAAGGGAATTGTACATCATATTTGGTTCCATTTGGACAATAGTAGCCGGTTGGACAGATGTAGGAGCCGTAGAACACGACGGGTCCCCACGTGGCGTTGCAGAAGAAGCCGGCTGCACATTCCTCACAGAACCAGCGGCCGGGCGTGTCCTGGGTAATTACATTTGTATGTACCAAAAACATTTGTTTCCAATGGATATCATAAGCGTGAACTACAGTAGAACCTCCAATTGAGATCACCTCTATAATAAGACCACATCTATAATGAGACCTGACCCTTGAATAAGTAATCAAAATGAGCCTCTATACAGATAGCGCCTCTGTATACGGACCACTTGTGATCAAGTGTATCGGGTTGTATTACTTAAGAGATTCTACTGTATTATAAACAATGGCTGTGATATGACTAGAGACATGTACCTGGTATGTTCCTGATGGACACGGCTCTGGGTCTCCATAGCCCTCCAGACAGAAGTGACCGGCGGGGCAGGTGTAGTTGACCGGCGTGGGACTGTCCTGACCCGGGGGGCAGTAGTAGCCCTGGGTGCACGGACCGGTGGGCAGGGGGAGGCCGTCACTGCCACAATACTGGCCTGGGGTGGAAAGTATTTCTTTTTTTAACATCAAGTCCAACTTCATACAAACTGATGAGGTGTGTAAACACGAAAACACATAGAGTTATTTTTATTTTTGTTTCAATCTAATAAAATACAACTTTATATGTAATTATGTCATTAGACTGATGACTCAAAGTCAGGTTAGGACTATATCAAAGTGTCTCGTGAGATTCAAACCCACGACCATACGGTATCAAATAACAACTAGTGCAGGCTAACTTACTAGTCCACTCTGCCACTGGAACCAGGTTCGGTCTATCATAAATCATTTCAAAATACAACTTTATATACAATTCTTCATATTTAACAAAATACAACTTTATACAATTTTTCATTACTTCATGTGATATGATGCAACAACATCACTTCAATGTGCACCTCAATCAAGATTTTATGGTATTCATATAACTCTATACCAAAGTTGATCGTCAAATATCAGCACAAATTGTCATCCTCTGCCTGCAAAAATATAATACAGTAGAATAAAAATGAACTGCTCTGACCTTTGTCACAGATCTTGCACGCTGTGACGGCCGCGTTGCCTTCACTGTCCAGGTAATAGCCCATGTCACACGGCGTCGGGGTCACAGAGCCCTTGGGGCAGTAATAGCCTTCTGGACAGATGTTCCCAGTGATGTTGTCTGTGGGAGAGTGCTCAAACGCTCCCAAGGTGCAGTAATAACCTGAGGTCATACATGTTATTGAGTATTCACAAAATATTTTTGTTTTCACATAAATATTTTTGTTTTTCACAAAAAGTAACTTTCGTTTTTAGATTTTTCATGCCTTTTCACCTCTACAGAGCCCTAATCATTATATATTTCATTCACAGTTTTAAATAAATCCATTACATATTTTTTTCTACGAATTGAAAACTTACAAATATTTCTGACAATAAAATAGATTGAGTGCGCCACCTTGCGTGCAGTAGTCGGTTGGTGTGGCGAGCCTCTCTGTGGGACAGTACCAGCCGGGCTCGCACGGCGTGGGGGCCTCGGACATGCCGGGGCAGTACGTGCCGGGCAGACACTTGCCGCCCTCCGCCGGGTTTGTGGGCATCGGGTGGGTGGAGCCACCGCTACAGTACCAACCCTCACTGCAAATAGGAGATTTCAATTGGGAAATATGGTGAATTGTCTGGGGAAGCCAATTCAAAGCAACCATGGCTTTTGAAACGAGATATTAAGTCATTCGGCCAGTAAAGTTGTTGAGACAACAATAGAGGAAAGTCTTTTAAAACTGACAGGTTTGGTTCCTGTTGGTATCTGTTAATATTCTGTATGAAATAATGAATGAAGAAACCAAGGATGCTGTTTTAATTCGATGTTTATATTAGTTCACCAAATCTTACATTTTGAAATGTCCTTATATTCAATAACAGAACATTCCTAAGCAAAAGAAAGTAAACAAATATAAATGTTATCACCATAATCTAGTTTAAAAAATTACCTGCAATTTGCGGTTGGTGCTGGGTTGCCGTTGCCCAGACAGTACATCCCTGGTGTGCACGGCAGACAGGCAGTGATGTTGGTCTGCCATGTGTGTGGGTTGAACGTTCCGGCCGGGCACGGGAACTCATCAGATCTTGTCGTACCCTCGGGGCAATAATAGCCTGGATCACAGGGTTTGTCCAGGTACTGTGTGGAGTTGCCGATGCAGTAGTAACCTTCTGGGCAGACGGTACAGGTGGCTTGACCCTCCAGGTCCTGGTACGTCCCTTCCACACAGCCCTGAGGCAGCTCGGAGCCCGTGGGGCAGTGATAACCACGCGGACACACGTCACCGTAGCCTGCAATAGTGACGCCAAATCACCATACAGACATTACCATTATATATAAACTAAAATGAAAGAAAGTTAAACAGACATTAAAAAAATGTCAAACATATTTATTTTATCCCATTATTTAATAAACTATTAATCCCAAAATCTGCAATTCGTTTTGAATAGCTACGAACACATTAGAATAATGAAGCATGTCTGTCAATTCAGTAGAATCTCATTATCTCAATATGTCCAATATTGCTTGTTTCGAATATTCTCGTAACTCGAAGTTAATTTCATCTACATTCAACAACATCATTAACATCAGTTGGCTATTTCGAATATATATATCTCAAACATTTTACTGGTAACCATACAAATTCAACATAGCAAATTTCCCCTGCATATTACCTGTGTGTCCACCCAGCAGTGGGCAGTCTGCGGGGTAGGACGAGGCGACCTCGGCGTTGTCTGGGTTGGCTCTGTCCACGCCGGACTGGCAGAAGTGACCGGCCTGGCACAGCCCAGACACATTGGTGGCCGCCCACGAGTCACAGTAGTAGCCGCCCAGACAGTCCGTGCACTGCTCAACCTAGAGGGGAACCAAGCGGAAATGGACTGATTTTCTTTCAAATCTATGTTACTATTTTATTCATACACTTAAATTATGGTGCTCATATGTGTATCATTTTGTAATATTTATTGTTGGCATGCTTGTTCAATTACCTACAAATGCTGTATTAATAATAAGTATCTATAAATGATGTATGAATGTTTGTATGATGAGTATATCTAATATATTTGTTCTGTTTCGTAAACATCAAACATTGGCACTCTTATTCAAAAGCTACAAATGCACAATTAATAACTATCTGTAAACAAACTATAAAATTTTACTATGATGGCAAAACAATTCATTGTCAACAACCAATACAATGTTTTCCACCATGCTCACCCTGTAGAGGTTCTGCTGGTTGCTGAACGTCCCCGGGGGACACGGCATCCAGTCCAGGCCGGTGCCGTTGGGGCAGTAATAACCCTCAGGACAGTCGTGGTATCCAGAGGTCGGGTCACCGGCAGTCACATTCTCAGGCAGACAATAAAACCTGGAATAACAATAAGGTAACTTAAAGCTTTTAAAGATACTGTCATGCCTACAATTCCAGGTGATTAAAAAATTCAAAGAGCTACACAATTCTATCTAAATCTTTGCCAAGCTCTAAATTAACAGAGTTGATTTGTTTAAAGTCCTTGCGTATAAAAATGCAGAAAAAAAACAACACATTCAACCTAAACTTTCAAAATGTATTTACATGTAATACAAATCTATATAAACATAGCAGAAAATCCTCTCACCCATCAGGACAAATATCACAGCTCCACATGCCGGTCCTGTTGGTGAACCAGCCGGGAGCGCAGGACAGAGGCTGGTCCGAGCCCTGGGGACAGTGCAGGCCGATCGGGCACACCACGGGGTTGGGCACGTTGCTGCCTTCAGGGCAGTAGTAACCCTGCTGACACTCGGCTTCTGGAGCGGTCAGACCGTTCTGCTGACAGTACCTGAAAAATTAGATCACCCAGTGTGAGAAGTAGTAGGTGCCATAGTGTAGTTTTTGGCCCAAAATATAAGAAAAATGGTACTAATGTGGTATGACACCTTTTATCAAATCACAATTCTGTTAACATTTCATGCTTATGTATTGATATTTTTGTTTTTATATATGGACTAGTACTTGTACTATGTCTGAAATAAAGTCAAAGATAAAATAAACAAATTATCTTATATTTTTATATTCCCACGTTTGAATATTTGAGTTCAGTTGAGACATAATCAGAGAATATCAGGTCATGGCGTTGACAATGATATAGACACAAACTGACCATCCGGCTGGACACGGGGTGCAGTCTCCCTCGGCTGGGAGGTGTGTGGCATTAGACCATGTGCCGTTGGGACATTTGTACGGCGTGTGGGTGGCCTGTGGGCAGAAGAAGCCCGCCGGACAGATGATCTGGTTGGCTGTGGTGGAGCCTTCCACGCAGTAGAAGCCGGGGCTGCATGGTCCAGTGGGCTCTATGAAGCCCGGAGCATCGCAATAGAATCCTGCACAGGGAAAACAATATGACAAATGAAGTATTGAAGTATATCAAAACTTGATATCTTTGGTTAATTAGCATGATGCAACATTTATAAAAATGGATGTATAGAATTTCCACATATTCCTGTACTCTAGAAATGAGCACCACAATTCAATTTGAAAGATAATGTCATGGTTCCCCATACCTTCTGTGCATGGAGTACAGTCCGTCTCATTTTTCAGTCTGGTGAGGTTGGAGTAGGTACCAGCAGGACAAGCGATCGGTTCTGCTGTTTCTTCTGGGCAATAGAATCCCACTGGGCACTCATATGCCTCTGAGTCCTACAAAAAACAAGAGATTTATATTGTTAAGATTAAGATTCAATATCGAAATCAAAAGCACCAGTATCAGTATTTGTGTATTATTATTACAGACATTATTATGTAGATTGAAAAATCAAAAAGAAAAAAAGAAAGATCTTTTCATAATCTTCTATTCAAAAGACATGTTTAGAAGTATACACAGAATGATGCTGGTGCTTGCGATCAAAATACCGTGTAATTGTATTAGTAACCAAATTCTACCTATTTTGGTGATTTGATAATCTATAAAATAGTCATATACTAATTCAATTGTTAGCACAACCTCTAAAATACTACACATTCTAAGTGAATTCTGAAGGTACATGTAGTTTCTAATTGACCACCCAAAATTAAATAAGAATTGTGACTCTATACTCCACACAGGGCATAGCTTTTATTTTTAGGCATGCAATAGAAGCTATATAATCATATACAACCACCATCCCGTTCATACCTCCATCGGCCCGGCCGTTTCGGCGCCCGACCTGCAGTAGAAGCCGGCCGCACAGCTGAGCGCGGGAGTGACCACGCCGCCGGGGCAGTAGTGACCGCCGGTGCACGGCATGCACTC
>CM032665.1:42422953-42480773 GCA_019095985.1 Streblospio benedicti
CCCCCTTAAGAGTGGTTTGGCACTGTCTTACATGATCCCTCGCTGGAGCAGGTCTGTTTCTGTGCTCATTTAGGCGGGTATGTAGATGATCTGCTGTTTGGACGACATAGCACGTTGTGCAGCGTGGACACTCAAACATATTTTTGCGTCACAAAAGGCTTTTTAACCACAAGACGTACACACTTCAAACTATGTATGTAAAATCAGGACAACTTGGTGGTCGTTATAATATCACATTTCAAACCAAATAAATTGGTTTTGATGATAAAAACAAGAAAAAGGATTTTTTATAGAAAAGTTGCTTACAGGGCCATGTTAGTTAAAGGTACGTAATACGTTAAACGTATGTATATGTCAAACGTACGTTGCACGTCACAGGTACAGTCGTACAACGAGGGAGCTGGGGTGGTGATGGTGATGGAGACGCATTTTATCTGCTCCGGACCTGTTTTGAGGAGGGATGTTGGCAGAAAGGGTGTGTGTCGATATGGCGGGGGGATGGGGGGCGGGGCGGACATGGATGGTGGTGGAGCATTTAATATGTTCCAGATCTCATCAATTTCAACCTGAGCAGCAGCAGAAAGGGGGTGATTGAGATGCACATTTATAATGGTCTGCACGTGTTTACCAGGGTAGGAGTAGCTGGAGGGTAGGATATTAGAGGGATCAAGCATTGTCACATACATGTCGTGTGTGTATGGCTGTCACACATGACTGTGGGAGGAAGGTGATGGGGGTGTATTTAATCTTTCCCAGACCCGTATAGTGACGGGAGCTGGTGTGAGGGATGTGGGACAGGGGAAAGAATGGGAAGGGAGGAGCATTTAATCTGTTCCAGATCTTATCCGTTTCAACCAGAGCAGCAGCAAGAAGGGTGTGCGTTAATTATGGACCTGTTTAGATAGGGATGGGGTAGAGCGGGTTGGGGAGAGAAGAGGGGGTGGGGTGGCGGTGGAAGGAAGGGTAGGGGTGAGTGGGATATTTAATCTGCTCCGCACGTGTTAACCATGGGTAGCAGTAGCTGGGGAGGGATATTAGAGCGATCAATCATTGCCATATTTAGTACATTTAGTGTGTAAATGGCTGTGACATATGAGGATGGGAGGACGGTGATGGAGGTGTATTTAATCTGTCACAGACCTGTACACTGACGAGAACTGGTTCGAGGGATGTGGGACAGGAGGAATGATGGGGAAGGAAGAACATTTAATCTGTTCCGGATCTCATCTGTTTCAAGCCGAGCAACGCCGGGTAAACAGCTAGTATATACATATATAATAAACATGTTGACCATTTAATAATACCCCCACTTTTATTCATTTTGTTCGCTAGAGTTTTGGTAGAGTGTAGTAAGGTTTTCAGCTTTTGAAGTGTCATGATAACCATATATGGAGCTTCTTTTTCTATCCATAATCCTCCGAGCATTTACCACAGCATTATACTTTGAGAATGTGTTTTCCCACATTGTAACAGCCTCTGGTGCCTTGTTTTAGTTACTCCCAAAATGTTATCTAATGCCTTTTTAATGATTAGCTCGTAGAATGTCGGTGGGTATTGGTTCTTTTCTAAGATAAATTTAGTCTTCTCCGTCTCCACTAGATCACAAATATTGTAGTGTAGCATAACCCTGCAAAGCTTTTGACCGGGTAAGATTTAAAATCTTCATTTTCTATATTTCCTCTATTTTTACAATTATCATTTTCAATTTCTTTCTAGTTAAAAGTGTCAATATTTTTCATTTTCTTGATAACTAACAAAGTATGATTTTCAACCTTTTCGGACTGAAATTAATAGTAATTGGTTTTGCAAATATTTTATTTGCAAATGATCGACAGTTGCATGTCTATTTCAAGATCTTTGGCGTGTTGTGCGTTTTCTTTTCTCTTGTGTGCGTGCGAGAGAAAGTACCGAAAATGAGCCACTAAACATCGAGTTGACTTTATTTTTATTTATTTTTTATATATGCTCAACAGAAACATTTTTCGTACTTGCTTTATAACTGAACTACATAAATCTTCCTGATGTATCCTACAGCGGTGAACAGCGAACCTTACTAGGGTTTCTCATTTTATTTTATTTTGTTCGTGAATTATCAACGTCTTTGTATTGATTTGGCAAAAAATCTGGGAAATTGGTTTCAAGCCTGAAATGCGTGTAAAATAAACACAACTGAACAGAACATCAACGTTTAGTATAAAAGCCTAAAATAACGTTACTCGTCCCGTTAACTTAATATAACGGAGGGAACGTGCTTCAATGCTATAGATAACTATGAGAAGGAGTGAGGGTGATAATCAACAGTTACGGATCATATTGTCGGTGCCATTATTGTGTGTAAATAAGGTATAGTCACCATTTAGTGTCTGCGTCAACCCACGAAGCTGCGGCGTGCCCCCGCCGATAAGACGGGGCCGCTCGGTGGAGCAGCGAGGGCGAGAACGTCTGGCGAGCTTGATCACACACTTTGTTATCACAAACGTGTATTTTGTATACTTTTATTGATATAACTACACACCGTCGATAAACGATATTATAAGACTGTACTGACTTTTGTATGAAACATTATCCTTGACATTCTTGAGCAGATATAAATATAGCGCATAAGTTTTCAAAATCGCGCCAGATCTTAATAAGTTACCTCACATGTCTATCTATCTATAGGCCAACAACAATCTCTTTTGCCTTATTGTAGTCGAATATCCAGACAGGTCAACTGGGTAGTGTACACGTTTTACGCCATGTCCTTTGAATTAAAACCGTTCTACCTTTCCTCCTACAATATATTTGATCTTTAATACATAATTAATAAATGTGCCTGTGAGTTGATTCAAATCGTTTCAGATTTTTTAAGAGACTTTAAGAGACTTTTTCTAATAATGAAATGTCGTTTCCACTAACTGATATGGTCAAGAGACCAAGAGTCTAGTAATATTAGGGGCTGTTTGTGTCTGAAAGTCGAGGAATCGTTCACGCATTACCAATCAAGCCTAGCTACAAAATAAGGGCGTTGGGGTTAGGAGGGTAGGAGGGGCCTTGTTAGACCGCAAAACATAACCAGCCGCAAAATACAACTAGTTGAGGTCTGAACACCCATGACCCACCTCGAAATGATAAGCACTAAACATTGGATAACTCGTGTGAACATATATGATACCGTCGTAGGTTAGCAAAACAAAAATGCTCTCTACTGTATGTTACAAATAACGTACATTTGCCCTGGTTATAATTTGCGTCTGGTTATATTTTGCATCACCAGCTCCATTTTCGATGCTGTGGTTATATTTTGCGTTAACGCAAATCATAACTGGTTATATTTTGCGTTGGTTATATTTTGCAGTCTAACAGGGCCTGTTACACTAAACTATATGCGTTTACAGACAAACGGAAACAGAACAATAACTGTAACTAAATGTAAACTTTATGTAACATGTTTTCAACTAAGGGTGAATGCCATCAGTTTACCCCCAATTTTTTAAACATTGCTGATTCGGAATGAATGTATTTTAATCACTGAGTCAGATAAAGGAAAATTCTGACAAAGTCAATACTGTATTCTTTGAGTCTGTGTCAATGAGAAAAAAAGGAAATATTTAAATCTAAACAATACGATAACTTGTGAGTTGGTAAGCATCCAATGTTATACATGGGACAAACGTAGATGGGTAAACTTTGCAGATTGTTGGGAAATTTTCTTTTGCAACATCCTATAAACTTCTTCATTCTTTCATTCATTTCAGTTTCTTTCATTCATTACTTAAGCATTTGTCTGTTCATTCCACGAAAGTAAACTTATTATCTCCTTAGATGGCCAATGGGCATTGATTGATATGAATAATAAATTCTCTTAATTCACTGTAAATTAAATGTTTTTACCCCATTTACTTAAAAGGTCTGCTCAAATGTTCATTCCATTTTTGTGTTACATGGTGCAACTTATCTATCTCCTTAGATGGCGATCATAATATTGCACCAATGTCCCTGGTATCAATGGTGCATTGATTGATATGAATAATATAAAAATATGATTGAGTTATGATTCACTGTAATCTTTATTGGCAGATGTTTTACCAAATGTCTTACACTTGTGTCGACTTTTTGACCGCATCAGATGTCATGACATTTGACGAGAATATGGCGGCCGACGTTGTAGGCGTAGCAGTAAAGGGAATGGCTTAAAAAAAACATTTTTTTTGTTGAGAGGTTAAAAAATGACTGGCGCCAATTTTTCATCCTACTCTTAATGTTAACCCTACATTTTCTCAAAACGATCTACGGTGATAGATACCAATAAAATCTGACAATCTTAGTGAATCTATTTTACATTTAAATTGCCATGAGAACCGTAAAACAAACACCATAGCCCATAAGCATAGATTCATTACGCATATGAAACAAGAATAGTGCTTTATACCAAAATTGGGTGTGTGTGTATAAGGCCGATAAACAAAAGAATGAATAGGGGTTTCACTTTAACTGCATTGACACACTTTCACTTTCACAGATTGTTTTCATTAAAATGGGTCTATTAGGCTGCTTCAAGCTGAGCCGTCAAGCAATACTATACATGTAAATGATCCCATATATACGCAGCGCTCTCTGCTGTATCTACCGGTGTACGGTGAAGGTCAATTGCACTTCAGGCAAAACAAAAGTGATGATTCCATAGATGTCAATAAAAGGAAATTTTCTCTTACCACCACCAATTTCACATGATGGGTGGGAGCTCCATATGCTCCCGCTTTGGACATTCGTTGGTGATGGGACTTAATATCGGGAGATGTCTCGCTAATTGTGTATAGTTCATGGAGAGAAGGGTGACATCTGGCTTGTTCTAGATGATTATTCTTCATCACGACACCTCTCCTGAAAAGGGATTTGTGTAGTTTTGTGGTCCATGGGCCCCTGTTACGGATTTGATAGATCTTCTCATCTCGAACCTCTGGTGCTTAGTCGGAGCATCCTAAAGATCTCCTCAACGCTGGCCATTTCAAGAGACTTCGGGAGACCGTAGGGTAGGTCGATCCAACCCTTAAATGCTGCTAGTCGCGTTACCATTCGCCGGCAAACAGCCGACAAAACAGATCTGCTAATCTGGACCATCTTCTTGCTTATTTCTGGATCGTCTAAGGGATATTATCCATGCTTGAGAGGTAGTAGAAGTAGCAGCGGTAAGCTAACGGCTGCCGCTACCGCTGTTCATACATTTCTTACTGCCGCACAGCTATGCCAAATCTGATGTTCAGCTCCTCCTTTTTTACGTTGATTTATATAGTACTATCGTAGAACCGCACTGTTAATTGACCCATTTAAAACAATGTAAACTGATTCAGGCGGTGCCGCCTCGACCCAGCGGCAGGCAGGCGGCTTGCCGCAGAACCCCCTCCCGAAGCGGTTTCGTAAAACAAGCTACATACAACCAAGACATTAAGTCTGATTATAGAAAGTGTCATAGCCTTGACCTGGTTGGCATCCTTTACCCATGGGTAATTATTTGAAAAAACCATCAAACATCTTAGGTCAATGACAAACATCATGAACATGACGCATTATAAAAACCGTGTGGCCTTCACAAGCAATTTGCGAATTTCCTTCCATTGTAAGCAACATTAAAACTTTCCAGAAGTGCATTGGCAATCCAGGTGTCAATGATGGGGCCAGAGCTCTTCCTTCTGTACCCAAACGATCTGCCTGATGCGGAATCTCTGAATCTGAGTGTGTTTTTTACAGTGAGTTAATAAGTAGGTATTTCATTTGTTCCACATTGTGTAGACGTATAAAAAGTGTAAAATAAAAGAATTGTTTTATGAATATATGCACGTTGTTTAATTGAAGTAAGTTTTCAAATAGATATCACATTAGTTGGAGGAAGTATGATTTTTTATTCAAAGAAATAAAAAATTTAAAAAAAGAGCAATCTAGAGAGTGGAAAATATGTTGTGAACAGAAGATGGGAGGGCTCGCATCACTGTGTACATCTCTGTCAGGTCTTGTTGAACACGGCATAATTCCCGCCCGCTTGTATTATCATCTTTGCCAAGCATCCACACATTATGTATTTATGTTTCTGTATGCCAGGTTGATGGTAGTGAAGAGATACATGTTATCATGAGCTGTTTACCTAATTTTGCTAATATGACAACCAGCTTTTCTATAGTTCTTAAAATACATATTTCAGTAAGAAAGTCGTTGCACATGAATAAGTTTATCAGAGCAAATAATTGCCTAAACGCCCTTACTCGCATACAAACCTAATATGCAAACAAATATTGCCATTTGAATGATGTAAAAGAACTCCCAATTGAGCTTCTTCGGCATGTGAAGCATACAGGGAATTTTTTTAAATGATACATGTTAAACATTTGACTAAATTATCAAATATTGACCTCTAGGATGAATCTTTAAACAGTACACTATACAGATAAATAATTTCAACAGAATATGCTCCATCATTATGCATTCTCTCAACAGCACACACACTGTTAAAAGTGAAAAGAAAACATCTAATAATTCTGGTAAAATATTCTATGTAAAAGCAAAACATTACAGTAAAGTAGAGAAATAAGTAGTTTTACAATTTGCTGATGATCCAGCAAATCAACTGTTCTATGCTTTCTTACGAAAAAAAACGAAGGTCATTACTGACAGTAGTACAAAAAACCCAGTATACAATAGCATAAGTTCAATTTACTATGCCTAACTTTGTCACCATTCTGACAACATAAATGTCATTGTAACATTCTACTAAACTTGAGGAAATAAAAATAAAATCACACACAAATTATTATTCTAAATTTTACCAGTCTGATCCCATGATACTATTGAAACCATGTCATGGCCTCATTTTAACTGTACTATGATTTCACCTGGAACTCAATTGCAAGGTTGAAAAGGATTTTTTTTAAAACACCATATCTAACTTACATCATAACTTTACCCTCATACTAATTATTCCATGATGACCGTTACCCCCATATTGTCATGCTGACATGGCAGTCGGCCCTGTCTACAGATATCCCTTCAGTCGTGCAAAGCGGAGCAATTGGCGCTGGAAGGCTCGGTTGGTGAGGGTGGTGCCACGCGCTGACTTCATGCGGCGCACAGCATCCAGAAGAGAGAGCCCCTCGTCTTGCATGAGGTAGGCACAGCACATGGTGCCTGAACGGTTGATCCCCATAGCACAATGCACAAGCACCTGTTGTTGAGAGGAATGAATAGACAGATGAGTGATACTTAGCATAGGTAGGCCCATGATTTTTTTGAGATATCTCACAGGATGAGTAATTTTCAAAAAACATGCTTTAACTTCCTGCCACTTGATGAAATCTGAGAAAATAAGTAGTTTTTTATCATTATGAATAAACCAATGGAAAAATGTTTATGAAAGTAGGCCCATGTGCAATGTTGAAATTTATTTTAGATATCTCACAGGATGAGTCTGGAGATGATAAGTAGTTTTTTATCAGCCAAGCCAATGGTTAAATGTTCATGAAAAACAAAAAAGTATTTCTTATAATTAGTTTATCCCAAAAGTAATAATCTACACCTCTAAATAAAATCACTGAATTGTTGAAAATGAATTTAAAAGGATACATGATTGCAATATAATTTCTTAACATACATGTAAAACCTGCATTAGATCATGTAAAATATAATGCAGTATCATTGTTTCTGACAATTGCCGTGCTAATCCCCAAAAAGGCTGTTAATATGGATTCCGGACTTGGCATTTGTTTTTAAATTAAAGCATGACAATTCAAATTGAGATGAATTGATTAGATTAATTAGGCTCCTATTATTTCTAAGTTTATGCATGCACCATGGCAAACAACATTATCTAATTCCCACCATCTGTAAAAAATGAATACAGATGTCATATGAAAATCACCAACTAAACAAGGATGCAAAATTTATGTAGTCATTTGCCATCATTCTTGACAGAGAGGGGTCACATGTTACAGCCCTAAAATCAAATTATTCATCATTTGGTGGATATTCATGTTGCATTTTGGTTTAGCTGCCCAAGGTAGCATGATTATCGACATGCAAATATTTTTGTAGACAGATTTACAGACAGATTTAAAAACAACACCCTGACTTTCCCTTTTCTAAGCATAAAGACTAAGTTACCTGTTTGCAGCGTACATTAAAACACCCAAACTTTCTCAAACCCTGAAAGACTACAGTAAAATTGTCAAAAACAGATTTATTAAACCTGAACTGCATCTTATATACATGCAAATGATACCCTCTCTTGACATACAATGACACGTGCATAAAAAACTATTCATGAAGGCACAAAAGTTTTCTTCCATATAAACACACCTTCATCATTCCTCTGACAATATTTGGCACTATCCTTTTTAAAACCTATCCTTATGATATGATAAAATCCCACTTAACAGTGAGCATCTCACTAGGACACGCTGCTACCCAGACCCTCTCACCTTTCCTCGGCCATATTTGGCCTTGTCGATGATGACTTTTGCTCTAGGGAAGTGTTGCATTACATCATAATACTCAGCATCATCAGCGTCAATCATGTCATATCCCACAATGCCACTCTCAGGCGGGTACGGATTGACGGAGGATTTCCGTGGGCCAGCCATATTCAGCTCATGCGTGATGCCTGCAAACATATACATGTACAAATCAGTGATGCACTAATCATAGACTATAATCGTTAAGACAAGCTGGTTGTCTCCGCTGCCCTAGGATGTTCATACATGTATATTGGGGACATACAGACAGACATGTGTTAGGAGTCATTTTTGAGATGTGTTCTTCTAAATTTCTTTGCATGTGGTATACAGTGCTTGGTCTAATTTTTGTTGAAGTTCTTTTGAGCTGTGTTTATGGATTCCAAACCAGTCAATTGAATTCTAATTATTTTTTGAAGGAATGAATTAAAACATCTTAAATCTCATGACGCTCCTTTTCACATTGAAATCACCATATAAAAATAAAAAAAATCAAATGGAGCATACAACACAAGATTACCATGAATGGAGGTTACTACTGGGTTCTGGTATAGACATGATCAATTATTTTGTTCTCAGAACCGATTTTTTTTACCTGGCTTGCAGACATTTCGCTCATGTCTCATGAGCATCAACAGTGCTACTGGCGGCTGACCTACATGACCTATATGGTCGCGCGAACTGAGAATCAACCGCCAGTAGCACTGTTGACGCTCTTGAGACATGAGCGAAACGTCTGCAAGCCAGGTAAAAAAATGGTTCTGAGAACAAAATAATTGATCACAAGATTACCAGTTTTAATTATATAGCACTAAATAGAATTTAATCGATTAAAGTAATATATAACTATTGAATAAGTAAGAAAATATAAAATAATATAAAATAAATAGAAATATATAAATTTTGCAACTGATACGATAATTTTTGTGAATAAAAATGACAACTCAATCTCTGGTTTTGGACTTAGCTATTTTTCTAGTCACGCGACAAATTCCTAAAGTCACCAGGGTAAAGAGGTTGGGGCAGCTGTTGCAGTTCAAATTTTTCAAGGCCTTGATCTTATTTTCCAACAAAACAGTCTTGTCAAATTATGAGGCCACTGGTAGTGGAGGGGGAGGGGGGCACATACATAGTTCAGTAGTTCAAGCACTACGGACATACTATTGGACAGAATATTTTTTCTTAGCATGCCATATTGAGTTCTATAATCAGGTAGATGACTGTGATCAGGGTTCCTACATGTGTTCGACGGTCAAATTTGCTACTCCTTCCCTACTGAATGAGGTTTTTCAAGGTCACATTATGTTTGTACTATTTGAATTAAAATTGTACTTAATATAAGCTAATCATTAAAATAATAGACATTGTTTTATGAAACGTTATTTAATCAAACAGTAACTATAGAACTCAACTTATACATATATGATGTAGAAATAGAAATCAGCTGGCTGAACTAAATGAAACTCATCAATATATTTGCTCATGGACAACGGGGCCGGCAACCATAAAAAGTAGTCGGCCCTAACAAAAAGAGTACGCGCAGTAAGTATGTTATTATGGAGAACTCCCCAAAATAACCAACCCACTGGGCCGTGAAATTTTGAAACCCGCCGGTCCAGGCCAAAATCAGCCAGCTAATCACAAATTTGAATTATAAATAAACCAATTGATCAAATTTCATGATAGACATGTACATGTATGTACATAAAATATTTCAGCATATTTTAGAATCATTATGCAAAACCATTACACAAAACAAAAAGGCATTTTTTTGCATTATCTGGTCTTTCAATTGAATGTTATTTACACAAATATTCACAAATCATTCTATTGTTGATGAATTCAAGATGAACTGGTTGAATCATAAACAGTAAAATAGACCACACACTGTCAAACTTACCTAGCCTCTTAAGATACGGCCAGTTTTCTGCATCATTGTAGCCGCCGACGTACATATACTCTGTCACTCGGCTCGGAGACGACGTGAACATTGCATTGGATGTATAGCGATCAAGGATATCAGCCATCTTTGTGAGGTAATATGAGTCTGTGCCGAACGTCTCACGGGTAGTGTTCGACTGAGGCATGTAGCTGCCTCTACAGCTGCGAGACTCACTGATTGTTGTTCTAGCTGCCTTTGACTGGCTTGGCCTGTGGGAGTCTAAAGAATAGGCAGCCATTGCTGGTGCGTCACGCTCACGATCTAGTAGTGCTTGTGCTAGAGTTTCTCTAGCTTTGCCTCTGGGTAGTGTGGCATATATCTCGGGATCCCTCCTATCTAGGAGCTCCTTGAGTGATGCAATGGCATTTGTTTCCCTTGACGACCCATAGATCTTCGCTCTATTTAGTGCATCCTTGGCATAACTGTTCAGTAACAGAGTCTCTTTGCTATTAGATGGATGAGATAGAGAGGCCATTCAGAATGCTTGAACTCTTCAGCATTGTGTCTCACTCTCTCGTCAGACCGCATCTGTCGAAACAGCTCCCTATCATAGCCATTCTTTTCCCCACCATTACTGTTGCCATTTTGTAAAGAATGTGCAAGGTTTGATTCGCGGTTGCTGCTGATCCCGATAGTGGGCACCTTGCGTGGTGTTGGCAGATCATAAGTTGAGTGCCCATTGAGAAGGTTGGCTGGGGCATGGGATTGACCTGTGTAGGCAGGAAGTGACATCATCCGCCTTGTTGCTTGGTCTCGTTGCCATGGTGATATATTGTCCAGACCGGTAACGCCGAATCAACACGTGCCTGAAATAAAAAATTCTGGCTTAATTTCATTGAAAACTGTAATTACTGATCTACAAAGTGCGTAAAAGTAGTAAAAATAAAAACATTCAAACAAACAACATGTATGTATGTGTGACCTGCCTTTACTTTATTATTTGTAACAATTTAGGGGATGTAAAGCAGATCATTACCCAGGTCCAGATACCGGTACTGCAATTATATATTCAAAACCACAATACAAACGTCAGTTTCCATTATTGATATCAGTTGACATCTATCAGCCTTGTGACCCTGTATAAAAATGTTTATTACTCTTTTTGAATGCGAAAACCATGCCTTAGTGATTGGCTTGTAAGATTAAAATATCGAACTGGAAGGCTCAAAATAAATTGTCTATGAGTTTGTGGTTGCATAATAAACCAATGCATTTCTAATAAATTTCATACATTTTCCTCTTATTTATAATGTACGCAACATTTTAAATAGTTGGACATGCGTAATGAGATTATAAGTTGATAGATAAAGCACCATAATAACAGTCTAACAAATAGTCCCGTGGAAGCTTTGTAAAAGCAGGACTGTATGGAAATGACTGTTAATAAGTTTAATATATTGAGCATGTATAAAGTAAAAGAATTTAGAATTCTTTATGCCATAAAACTAGTTTTGACATTTATGTACATGTTAAAAACTTGAAGTTGCCGATAGATCTATAAATCACCTACTATAAAAGTCTGTTCAACACAATCTGGACACATATTGCCAACAGATCTTAGCACTTTCTATACAGCCATTATAAGTTGGATGTAGTATCCATTTCAAACTTGTAAAACATTTTTTTTCCAGAAAATGTTAGTGAATTATAAGCACGTGAGATATACAAAACCATAATTCCTAAAATATTAAAGAAGTTATATATACGGGTCTGGTCATGTAGTGAACAACATAATTGAACATGTGGTTTCATTTTTATTTTATTTTGTATTCTTATTGTTGTTCAAATATTTTCAGAAGATCAAATTTAGAACAGAAAGTTTATATTTCACACACTGACCAATTTTTCTATATGTGACAATTCAGTGGGGCTAAACATCATTTGAAAGTGACGGTCTCTATCATAGGTCCAACTTAAAGAAAGTTATTCTACAACGGTTACACACCGGTCCATCAAAGGGTGTTTATTATGCCTTCTGTCAGATGACTCTATACCAAGGACGGGACACTGGACTCCTACGGTGATCTCTACGGGGTGTTTTACAATAAAGGTGTTATGTATTTTCATGCATTTTAGTGACAGCTGTATGGCAAATTTATGATTTTATTGGTAAATGTGTTTATGAATTGGGCGGGCTAGTGGGGCTATGTGATTGTTATCAGGTGGATGTTCAACTACAAGTGTAAACCGCATTCTTAATCTCATTCCCAATTAAGGAAAAGAAGGACTGGCATATTATATATGGTAATCATCATTCTTTCCTAATAGTACGCTGGGTACTAGGTGCGCGATGATTAACATGGGTCACAATTAATGTCTAGACAAGAATTCACACCTATACTACAGTCATGTGTACAACACACTTCATAAATCATAATTTCAGCATGATCGTGTACAGAATCGTTTAGTATAATATCATTATATTTGTATCAAAGGAAGCATACTATTTCAGACTCAAGATCTGGTTTTCGGAGAATGAGATACCTGGTGTGCAAGCAATATTTTGGGACTAAGAGTTCCGTGACCGCGAAAACCTGTCATCGACGTTTTTTTTAAATAAGGAATGTTATGAAATATAAGGAACGTGCATGTCATAACACCCCAGTAACCCCACGCGTATGTAGGTGAATCCTTTGGTTACAAATACATAAAGTTAAGGTCGAATCTTCTTGGTCTAAGTGCACCGCTATTCAATAGCTTAATAACATGGCCTTTCACGTCGCCCTCAATTCAGTCTAAAGTAACATTTAATGTGCCAGCCAAACAGAGGGTCAAGGTCTCTGATCACGTTTTTAATGGTTGTGTTCGCACTGGGGTAGGAGACTGTTGGTGGGTGTCGATTCAGTGGACGTATTTGGTCATGATAATTGGAAACACCAATTAATGAATACGTCCATGATTCTTACCTTTACGAATATTCAGACCTTATTTTTTCAAGCGGACGTCACAATGAATGATGCAAAGAGCACACACTGTTCAGACCTTGACCTGAGGGACGCAAATGAGACAGCCCGACAATGGTTGGAGATATGGTGCGACAAGATATGATGATGTTGATGATACAAAGAGGCAAGTGAAGGAGGGGGAGCCTAATGGACGCCACCCGGCCCCCTTTATACAACCTCCACCAATAACACAACACTACTTCCCTTAAAAGACGCTGTCCTCGTGATGTCTTTTATGCTTTTTATTCTTTGTGTTTATTGCAAAAAATATTCTCATAACGAGCGCATGCCTCAGATAGAGTCCAGTGTGACTTTCTCGAATTTAAACAAGACTTAATACAACTCAGGTATTAAGGGCTGAATTATTTTTCAAGGCGTGGGGGGGGGGCAGAAGTTTTTTTTTAGACGGCGGGGTTATGAACTCCTGACACACACACACACGGGTTCGCAAATCAAACATATGACGCACCACGAGTATGCAAATCTAACAATGAAACCCCCCGCCGCCCCGGCCCCCCCCACCAATTTTTAAGAATGGCTTAAATATGAATTTTTGACACCCCCCCACCTGTATATATATGTGACATAACAAAACAAAATACCCCACAACCACTAAACACATCGTTCCCAAAGATGTCTTTTTATGACATGGTAGCTATAATGATATGAACATTTTAAAAGAAACAATGGAGCAATATGAGGAACTAGAGATCTAATGCATATAAGAAAATCTATTTTGAATAGAAACTCTGTGGCATATGAAGCAAATAGAAAGTGTGATGGGGAGTTGTTGGAGGGTGATGGGGTGGGTGCCACACATTTAAAGGAAGAGTTTATTTAGGCAATACTATAAGAACCCAAATGTTCTGTAGCTAGCTCCGCGTCAGATGTAGCATTCCGAAAGGGGGGCAAGGGCTCATGTTAATATAAATGTGTGGGAAGTCTTCGCTGGCCACCATAATCCGTATAAAACTTGTTAATCTATTGAGGATTTTGATCAGAAAATCGCCATTATTTTCTTGCATATGGTGAGAATTACATGCAATATGCCAACAGATGGGCATGGAGGTATCTTCTTTCACAAATGAAACAGTGCAGCCTGAAAGGTTCATTATTTCCCAAAGAACGTTGTGCTGACAACATTCATGAATATAGAATATTTTCAAATGCAATCTGAGGATGCTCCCGAACTTCAGGAAAAAAAATAGACTTGAAGTTTTTTTGTTTTTGTTTTTTTGTTTTTTTTTGATAGAATATTTCAATATTTTTCCATAGACATCCATGTCCAATTTGCTGGAGACTTGATGATGCCATAAGGACCGTTTGCACGCGAAATCCCCCGATCCCCCACCCTTAAAAGTCTATAAATCAGAACATTTGACCCTCCCAATTTTTTTAATTCAAACTTTTAATTCAAAACCACAACATACGTTTTCAAACTTCTAACACTCCACAACATTCAAATTTAAACATATGAACCCCCTCCCCTCCAGTTTTTTCCGACCCCACCCCCAACCCCAACCCCCACACACACCTTAAATAATGACTCGGCCCTAAAGATGACAATATATACGTCCTACAGAATATTCTTCACTGAGACAAACAAAAATTAGGTTGACCTTCCCTTGGTGAATAAATGACTAGCCAAACGAAAGTTAATGCCCATATACTGACGACAGGTGTAGGGCTGCATTAAGAAACATGGTTTAATATGACTAAAGCTAGCCGAAGTTACCCTCATCAATCATTCGGCCCAAATCTGAGAGACAACTGGTGGCAAATTAAGACAAATTGATTTCACTTGTTAGCCTTGCATTTGTGTGTGTTCAAATAAGCATATAATCGGGTACATCATAATGTAGTTGTTACATGGCCTTTCAAAGAATTTAGCATGCAAATGATGGTTCATGTCTCTTGTCTACTCCCAATAGATGTCCCAGGATAGCCAATGACCATTATTTATTGCATAAAAATTTCACGTAAACGAAATTTTCAATTTCAACAGATTTTGGGCCGAATCGTTTGGGTTTGCAATTACTGGCCGTATTTGCTTGCAGCCTTATGTCAAAACGAAAAGCTTAAGTGTGTTGTTATCTGGCAACAAGTGTTTTTTTATGAATATGCTATAGTCTATACTCCTGAAAGAGAGGTCTAATCGTTTCATTGTTGAAGCAAGTGACTAATGTCATATTGATGTCATCATTATTTAATTATTCTTATTTATTTATTGATCTATTAGTTTATGATTAAAAGTATTTTTATCATTAATAACATTTATTTATTCATTATTTATTTTTCCAGTGTTTTATACACTGGCTTGTGCTCAATTAATTGCGTCCGTCCGTCCTTCCTTCCTTCCTTTCGTCCGCCCGGCCTGACCTGGGATCCTTGTCACCTTCTGTATCAGTACAGAACGACCATGTCACCTCTTTTTGCCAACTCACCTCAACGTGAAAAGGACATGACATTAAAACGGCGCAAATCGTCCAAAGCCCCAAAAAAATCAATAATCTAGCCTAAGGAGACTGGACACAAATCGGACGGTTGTCTGTGGTTCGTCCATTAAATTCATTTCCCATGGTGAAATTTAATCGAAACCACATGGCCCCCAATGCATATTTGAAATTGGAATTCCCGGGACAAGCTCCTATTGGCTAATGAAGTCACGTGACATTTGATTGACACCCGCATTCAAAAATATTGGTTTCATTTTTCACTGCTAGACGGCTCCACTTTGTTCAGCGCCGAGCTGGATGAGTCCATTATACCATTTTAGTTGCATCGGTGTGAGTCGACAATACGGATAAATAATTTTTCTCGGATAACAATATTTCTGCCTCGATTGATAAAGGTTGGTATCTTTTAATTTATTACCCATATCAATATGATTGATAACCTAAGTTTGTGTTAAGATTGCATTTCAAATTATTAGTAATATGGCAGTAATACGTGAAAAATGTGATGAAATCTTGAAAACTTTGTCCATGTTGGAAAAAAATGAACAGCAAATCTTAACATGAGCTAAAAGTATATAGAGATAAAGCATCTATAGATGATCTCTGGAAATATGCGTTTCCAACCATGTATGGTTCATGTTTTAGGACTTAATTGTGTTGGTTTTAACATATTTATTTGCTATACGAATGCAACTACAACAAGTTGTCAAACAACTGAAATAACTATATCGTGCGTCTAAATTTATTCCAACTAAAATATTAAATGTTGAAATTGTTTAATTAAAGATATTTTATTGGAAATAGTTTATGAATCTAGGTGAATAAATGTAAAAGAAACAAATGAGGCTGAATGATCTTCTACTCCACAATTATCAGTATATATATTTAGCATTGCAAATCAAATAAACGTTTTTTACCTGGGTGGCATTCATCCAGTCAAAAACAAACACCAACACAATATTGCAGTAACACTCAGCTCATCTACTTTCTTATTTCCAAGTGTTAGAATGTGTTGAATGCCAATAGATTTTGTGCATAGTGTGAAATAATCGGGAAGGCTATGTAAAAGTGTTTTGGAAGATCGTGGAATCGAACTCACGACCTCCCATCTATGATTCAGACCAGTCATATGTCATAGGCGGGTGTGCCACCATTATCACTAGTCCCCCGAGACACAGGTTACATACTTCGGTTTTCACCTATATCAATCTTGCGCAATGCACTTTCCCGCCTTGGATACTATTATTAGCCTATCCAGCCTCGCAGCCTTAATCAATCATAGCCTGCTTTATACCTCCGACTATTATGAAGCAGTCATCTAGGCACACTGAGCCACGCACACCGGCATTACTGGCTCATCCAGGCGTAATTTGGTCCACTTCTTTCACAGACTCCCCCAACTCCCAACTCTCCTCAACGACCAGGGGACGCTTTGATCGTCACAAGTCACATAGGGCCCTAGTACCGACTGCTACATGTTGCACTATCCTGGCCATCTCTGGAATACTACATTCGGCATCGGAGAGAGTGAGCGAGTTCAACTCAATTTCTAACTAGGGATACTACCCGGTGGCTTCACCTGAAGCACCCGGGTCCTTGTCTTCCACCAAGTGTGAAATAATCGGGAAGGCTATGTGAACGTGTTTTGGAAGATCGTGGAATCAAACTCACGACCTCCCGTCTATGATTCATACCAGTCATATGTCATAGGCGGGCGTGCTACCATTAACACTAATCCCCCGAGACACAAGTTACATACTTCGGTTTTCACCTATATCAATTTTGTGCAATGCACTTTACTGCCTTGGATACTATTATTAGCCTATCCAGCCTCGCAGCCTTAATCAATCATAGCCTGCTTTATACTATTACGAAGCAGTCATCTAGACACACAGAGCCACGCACACCAGCCTTACAGGCTCATCCGGGCGTACTCTGGGCCATTTCTTTCACACATAGCTATAACTTGTTGTATTCGTTCACTTTTGGTAGAAGCACAGTACAATCTCATATCCAGTCCACTAATCCCATATGATCCAATATCCATCGCCAGTACCCCCTACAGTCCCATATCCCACTCTACCCACCCCCACCAATCCCATATCAACCCTAGCTTGTTTCCCCACAATCTCATATCGACCCCACTGCCCCCGCAATCACATATACTACCACAACAATCCCACATCCACCCCAACTACCCACCTCCCTACTCAACTCTCAGAATCCCATATCCACCTCACTATAATCAAATATCGAAATATCTAATATCTAAAGATAGGCACCCCCCAATTCCATATCCACCCCACAACCCCACATAATCCCATGTCCACCCACTACCCAGCAAAATCTCATATCCACCACCACTACACCCCATCTCATATCCACCCCCATTACCCCGTCCCGACCCCCATCAGATATGTACCACCCACTGTCCCACCCTCCGGTCTCATATCCGCAACTGCCCCCCCCCCATCTCATATCAACCCTACACCACCACCACCTCTCATATCTCCCCCACTGGCCCCTTCATTTCACATCCCCCTGCCCTACTGCCCCCCCCCCCCATCTTAAATGAAGCCTCACCCTGCCCACACTGCTCCCCATCTCATCTCATCTCATGTCCCCTCCCCCCACTGCCCCCTATCTCATATACCCAACTCCCCCCACCCGCCCATCTCATATACCCCAACTTCTCCCCCTATCTCATATTCCCCCGCCCTATCTCATATACCCTCACTCCCCCTCCATCTCATATCCCCACTGCCCCCTCCCATCTCATATACACCGTGCACACAGACACAGACACAGACACAGACACAACACACACACACACACACACACACACACACACACACACACACACACACACACACACACACACACACACACACACACACACACTACCCCTCTCCCATCTCATATTCATCCCTCCACTGCCCCATCTCATCTCATATTCACCCCCAATGCCCCCCCTGTATTCCATTTTGTTGCTTAATATACTGGTGTTCATATTAAAACCATTTGAGACTGAGATGATATAAATCATGGTCATTATTCCTGAGTGCAACTACGTGTGATGTGGTGATGTAGTGAAACAAGAACTCGCGGGTTTGGCAACATATTTTAATACTAGCTGGTTTAATTCTACAATATTCTAGGTAAAGTGAGAGATGCCTCACAGTAAACAAAGTTAAGTTCATTTCTGAGTTATTTTTAAACGTGTACATACATGATGCATACATTTTACTTCTACGCTTATTTGATCTACAGACTACTGTTATAATCGAGCTTATTCAGGCAGAAGAGAGAGAGGAGGGACGCGGAGTGAGGGTGACTGGATAAGATGGTGGAGAGGGTGGGAAAGAAATCACGTGTGTGCTCTGTGAAATCGGCTGAACGAGTGGGGAGATAGGCGAGGCTGGGCGAAGTGAGGGGCCTGGATTTTACGCGGGTGCGGGCGGCCGGCAGGAAGAGAGGGCCCAGATGACCTTGGGAGGATCCAGGGCGCCGGATGTGACCCGTGGCGGGGCCGAGGTAGGCGGGCCGGCGCCAGGGGAAGAGACCTTGACCTGGGGTGACGTGGTGCGACTGGATTGAGGTCAGACGGGCGGCGGCGGGCCGAGGTCATTGCCGGGTGTCGGCTTATCAGAGGAGTGACCTGGATCTGACCTAGGGGCAGTGGGAGATGTGAAAAGTAAGACAGGGTCGCGATGCCGTGACCTGAGGTTAGCGAGTGCACCAAGAATAATGCCAACAAATTGCACGTATGAATTTAACACAGTTAAAATGGTGTGATACAATGCCAGGTAAATTTTATTTTTTCTCTAATTGACGATGTTTATAATGAAAAATTAGTGATACTGTGTAACTATATTGAAAACAAATATTTTTTTCATGTAATATTAGTATTTGAGGCTCTGAAAACTTTATTTCTAATGATTTTAAAGAATCTTAAAATAACATGTGAAACATAGCTTGTACATCTGATTGTACAACACGCGTGTGGTGTAGATAAGCCTTAAATTATCCATTTCAGTACATGCAAAAATGTGGTACGATGTATTACAACATTTTTGCGTTTCAAATCAAACTGAATGTGTCACAGTATATAAAGTGCAAAAGTGTGGTATCAATTCATACAACATTTTTGCACATCAAGTTTACATTAGATTTGATTGACCATAACTGTACAAAAATGCTGTACACATTCATAACACACTTTTGCATTTATATTTTTTGTATTATGTCACGTGGGTATTATGTAGAAAAATGTTGCAATCTTATATATTACATTTTTACGCTTTGAATATTCCTGTAAAAGACCCAGCATTGTTTTTGACGAAAGGTTTTAATTCTTATTAAGATGTTTATGCATATCATAAAATATGTAAATGATAAAATTTTGGTTATTTAAAAATATATTATCAATGTATAATACACTTTTGCAGAAAATCTTAGATTTTGGATCAAAAATGCTTTATACATTTTTGCATTCTACCATCGATATGAAAGGACACAAACCGTAATTGCAGACGATCCCTTAAGCTTTAGGTACATGTACAAAATATGCAATAGGACAATAGAAAAAGGCTGCAAATGTTTTTTATTGTTGTTTGTGTCTCTGAAGGGTTAAACTCAAACACGTATTCACAATGATTAGGCAGCGAATAATGGTATTAATGACAGCCGTTGCACTTAATCTTGCTCACCAATAACGAAAGGAGGAGGAAAGAAGAGAGAAAATGATACAAGAGACTGTAGAAGATGAAGATGATGAAGCTTCTGGATGCGGCCTTGAAGATGTCCAAGTTGATGCTGGCCAGCAAAGACTACCATATAGTTACTCAGAAAAGGTTTTGGGATACGGCCTTGGGTCAGTCCTGATCTTCGTCTGCTGTATGGTCGTTAATGACCCAAGTGAGAATAGGTGACCCAGATATTTACTTTAATTACCTGAGGATTACACCTGCCATCTTTGAAGAGATTTTGCATAGAGCAGAGCCACGCATAACAAAGAAAAACACTGGATGGTGTAAAAGTATTACTACCTCTCTGAAGCTGGCTGTCACCCTCCGTCATCTGGCAGCAGGTCATAAATACCCAACATTGGTATATGATTTCAGGGTTAGTCGTCACACCATCACGGGATTCCTACCACAAATTTGCAAAGCAATCCATGTAGAGCTTTTCTGACGAAGTGATGCACTTACTACAGAATGAAAATGCATGGCGAGAAGTGGCTGCAGAATTCTTCGGCATGCTTTGTTCGTCTCGGCCGTGTCCCGTCAACTACAACATCTCTTACGGCTCGTGCGGCTCGGTGACTTTGGCATGCTTGGTCTTCAGACTGTTACGTAATAAATATTGATACATAACAGCCGATCCACCCCAAAATGACAATTCGGGCGTCTTTTGGAGGATCTGGAGCTAAGATCGCCAATGTGAAATGGGGGGTTATAGAGACCTGCATATAAAGCCCGCTTTACACTATAGCGAATTCCACCTACGTACCTCTACGTACAATGGCGAACAGGCAAATTCGTCAGGAAATTTTGAACATGTTCAAAATTCGTTGACGAATTTACTGGTTGGTTTAGGTTCGTTAGAAATAGTTATGCTGCGTCTAGAGATCGCAGAACATTCGCACGTACAAGTAACACTTCGTTTGTCTTAGCAACTTGTCGTACCATGCATTTTTACTACGTTCAATGCCGCCACAATACGCCCAAGTTGACGACGTGACATAATGCGTACAAATGCGTTGCACGGGTTCGCCCATGATCGCTCTAGTGTAAAGCGGGTTTTAAGTCTGATATACGTTGGATGACTGGTATAGACCGTATGTAATATTTATATAGTGCTTGCTTAGTCATAGTTGCGGGTGCGTTATGTTTGTACAAATATGACTGTCCTGACTGACCTCGGTGGGTTGCTTGTTCCTAATGGCTATTTGTACATACTATTACCACCATATAGCTTAAGATTGACTAAACACTGGTCATGGCGTAAAGTTAACTTAGACATCAGACACGATGGAAAAATAGAGCACATTATTGGGAGTACTATAGGAGTAGTGTAGAAACAGCGGAACATCCACAGGGTGATCCATGGAGAGAACTTGGAGGCTTCCAAGTCTCTCTAATATCTGTCTAACATGCATAATTCTACAACTCAAGTTACCTGTCTAATTTTAACAATATTTGTATGGTAACAGTTGTAACACCATGAATACTACAACTACAGTTGTTAAGAAATTACAAAACCCTTTTTGAAAGGAGACTTCAGTATCGAAAAGAGTTAATATAAAATGATAATTCAACTTTAAAACTTTACAGCTATGGCTTAAAATCGTAGTAGAAAAGAACAAAAAAAAAATAAAAGTAATGGAAATATATACTTTTAATCACACATCCATTTATTTTTTGAAATTAATTAATTTGTCAAAAATAATTTTACAATATCGTTACAATATCGTGCATGAGTATTCGTGTGTATGTTTTGGGTGTTGACTTGTATTGACTCATATAATTGGACTTTGTTTATGACATGTAAACCACCTAGACTGTCCGGTATAATATCCTTCTTGTAAATGAGCATTTCATTTAGAAGACGAATGTCTATGTCCTTTTGTTGGGGTTGGTTCACTGTGTGACCGATCCTTTAAAGTAAAGCTAAAATTGGATGGTTATTATATAACCATGATGAAAAATTCCAGAAACCAAAATCAGTTGTTTGTTTTATTTTATCAATCATCATTAATGAATTAGTATTGATGCATAGAGCTATACATTAAGATTTATTTACATGCACACTACATAATTATCATCATTCATTTTTAATTTTTGATTTTCTTACATGGGATAAGAGTTTGCATACACACCTATAGAAAAGGAGAACAGAGATGACAAAAACACTAAACACAGCTATAATATCAACCATGTACAGTTTATACCATGGCATATCCACAGCATGTGATCTGAGGTGTTCACAGCCAAACTTCATCACGTGGTTCACCCAGTAGGCGACTTCTTCAGCAGGCAGCATTGGCCGATCTTTGAGGATGGCTGACAGGTGTTGAGCATTAATCTTATACACAGGGTTGTTCAGAAGCTCATCAATGGCAGATTTCAACTCTTCCTCGGTGAAAGAATCAATTTTCAGAGATTTACCCACAAGTTGGTGCTCCATTTGCATTGCATTTTCAAATTGGTCGCCAAATATTGGAAAGGAAATCATTGGCACCCCATGGTAGATAGACTCGTACTGACCACTGTTCCCTCGATGAGTGATGAAAAGTGAAGTTTTATTTTGTGCAAGAAGATCATTTTGTGGTAGCCAAGATCTTATGTGTACGTTCACTGGGATTTCAATGGATGACATATCTGCTGGATATCTCATGATTATGGTTTGTTTCATGTGTTTAAAAACAGAGATGAATTTTTGTAAAATTGGTTCTGGAATCTCAGCTACAGCGCTGCCCATGGTGAATACGACAATGCCGTTTTGGCATTTTCATATATAGATTTTCCTAATGTGTTTTTCCCAGTTTGCTTGTGGATACGATTTTATTCCTCTCTCTCTCTTTTCTATGGCAAGCAAGCTCCTACCACTATTCTGACATAGCTGAAGACAGGCTTTTTCAACCCTAAGCTTCCATATGACTATGTCAAGTGGCCCTGAAGGGACTCGAACTCACGACCCGAAGGTTGTGAGACCAGAATGATACCATCATCCCAAGCAGCGAGCTGTTAAAAGTTTACAGGGACGAACCGGAGACTGAATTTAAGGCACGCTACAACAACCACAAACATTCATTTTTAAAAGAAATTTTGAAAAATGTCACCGAGGTAAGCACGTACATGTACATATGGAAATTAAACGGTGTTTTGCATAAATAAAATTTAAGAAAAAAAACGAAAACAAACAAACCATAAGCATCTTTTTATATCTCTAGCTATTGCATATTTCCAGTCCAACGAGCCGGGACGTACATGTATAATACAGGTACCGGAACAAACCGGCAAAAACTATTTCATTTAACAAAAAAAAAAAAAAAACCCGTTATAAAGCCACTGCGTGTGACTGCAGTATTTTGATGTGTGGTGCGTTTTTTATCCTCATTGTTTTATCACACGCACATCTCTATTCTGTATTGCCATTTTAACAGTGGATACATGTACTTCACCCTCATGATGTCTTAAATTTAATTGATATAAACTTAGTTTATAAACTTAGTTTTAGTGGTGGAATAGATATCGGAATAATTATACACATTATATAACAATTAATGTGAATCTTGAAAATCACCAGAATCGTGGAAACTTGTGGAAGGATGTCAGACGTAATCACGCAGGTAAGAGCTAAGTCAAGCCAGAGATTGTTTAATGGTAATACTCTTTGGTCAAACAGCCAATATAACTGTGTTTGATTTTAACTCGCTATTCTTAAGGGGCCGGTCATTTGTATTGGGTAGTTTTTTTTCTGGCATCATCGAACATTAAATAACATCAGTAGAATTTACCTCAAAATAATCTGTTAAAATATGATAAGAAATTCAATGAATTAAGTCATATACTATTAACCTCTATCCGTTCAACTGAATCAAAGTTGTTACATAAGGAATAAAAATATTACTTCTACATGAATTTCCTAAACCTTACGGAAATATTCAGAGCATGAATGAAAGGTCCATTCACCGCAGGCAGAAACAAGAACGCTTTTCATACTGTGAATACTGGAACTGTGCATTTGCGTTTATGATGTGACGACTGCACGTTTCAGTTATCATAATTTAGTCATCTAATATATGATTATGTCACAGAAATTAGAATATATTTCAGATTTGAAAAAAAATATAACCCTAATTGTTTTGTCATATAGTGCATATTAGTAGCATATAACTGTGTCATATATGAACAGAAAGCAAATCGTATCAGTATTCACATGCAAAAACATTTGTCTCGATACACCAATTGGTTTGACTGTTATACTTGATTATGTGACCCCTGCCCCCATTCAACAATTTTCACAATGTCAATGTGTGACGACCGTTATGTATCTTCATTCATGCCAATGGTTTTGAAGGTAATGCTCCATTGTATTAAAAGGCAAACTATCGTTTTGTTCACACATTACACTTAAATGACACACTATTCTTCATCACCAGAATGAAGTGCATCCCAAATATTGTCTACAATGCTCAGTGGTTCAAGAGAATCCTCATCTTCGTCCTCATCAGCAAATTCATCAGTCGCTTCTGCTTGGTTATCCAGCAGAATATCAATCAACTCCTGAAAAAAGAAATGATCAGCCTATTTGTGTATGTATAATGCCATATATTGTAGCATATAACATTTGGATGTATATAATAGTTGAATATACCATTGGCATGATATCTCCATCACACCACTCATATGCAAGTTTTCCATCCACCATTTTCCAGCCATGTGTATCAGGTGTAGGAATTTCGGGATGCTGCTCAACTGAATGCTTCCATATGACTGCTTGGTAGTTTGCCCTGAGGATATGCATCTTCAATGTTGAGGAATAGGGAGGAAGAAGACTCAAGTCTGTGCCTTCTGATTCTGAAAGGACTAGTGTTCTACCAGATTTGAACTTTTGCTTAGCCAAGTCATAACGCAGCTTGTTAATATCATTGTACTTTCTTCCTGCTTTGGCATAGAGACAGCATGTGAATTTTTCCATTTTGGTCATGGTATCTGTTGATACATCTTCCTCACTTCCAAGATCCTTGAAAGAACTTAAGAAGTCAGGATTCTTTTTCAGAATCGTCAATGGTTTGAGCTTGCCCCGCCTTACAAAAGCACTGTTTGTGTCGCATCCAGTAAATGCATGGAAACTAAGAAACGCATCACATAGTTTTGTGCCATGAATGTTGAATAGGGTCTTTATGCTCAATAGTCTCCTCTTGTCATCATTGCCTGTGTCAAAATACATGTTGGCATCTATCCTGCTGCAGCAGTACAGCAACAAGATAAAGACATCTGTGTCCGGTGATCGAAAAATAATATCTTTTTCAACATTTGATGCATGACAGCAGTGAAGAATGATCCTTGTATCTTCCTCTTCTTGGGAACTGGCAAGCTCTTGAATCACTCTTCTTTTTACTTCCTTGCCATCATTGTTTGACTGAGCAATGCATCCTTCTCCATACACAAACATCAGCTCTCTGCCATGTAACTTTGCAGCATATTCATCTTTTTGCCATTCTGCCAAAAGAAGTCGAAGAAGTTGTTCTTTGTTCTTAGAATTCTGGAGAAATGACTTCCCGTCCTTCGGCACTTTTGTGGATGGTCCTTTGATCAGAAAAGGTTCAGACGTTCCTCTCCTGTCATGTTCTGCAAATTTGATAGATTGATCTTTGTGTGTATCAGTAACAAAGTCTACCCTCTGTGCCTGAGGTAACACGCAGAAAACCTTTGCTGCCAACTGTGCTTATCAGGTAGACTTGTCGTAGAGTGAATGGCAGCATTCCCGTCCACAATTTGAATAGCTTCTGGTATTATGACATCTTTGAGCACTTGTGGTTGATTCCAAATTATTGTGTAGGCTTTCTTTGCTGCTGCTAAATCAAAGGTTACAAATGTGTATCTTTGATTCAACTCCTTGGTTGATTGCTGGGACATATGTAAGATGTGTTGTACTGTAGCACTTTCTGTGATAGGGGAGTTAACTGGTGCCACATAGTCGACAGTTGTTTGTTTGATAGATGTTTCTTGAGCAGTTTGTGATACCCATCCAGTCCATTCAGGCACAGATCGTACTCCATCAGACTGTATTCGAGATAGAAACCACAGAAAATCAGACAGATTAGCATCATGAAAGATCTCCGGTACTGGGCTTTGTGTTTCAATGACAACTATGTTGGGCTCTACCTTGGCTTTTATGTTTCAAGGCATTAGACGCTCAGGATGGTAATCAACTGATCTCTTTTTGCTAGCCGAGGGCCTAAATTCTTCTTGTGGGATAGCCTCTTCATCTTGTGGGATGGTCTCTTCTGAATTGACTTCTTGCATGACAATACCATGAGTAGAGTGGGTGGTTCCTGCACCAGAGGGGGCTTCTTCATTAAGATCAAAGTTATCCCAACAGAAATAAATCACTTCATTTCAGTCATATTTCACAGAATTGGGAAGTACACTATTGCTTTCTTTTATAGCATCACACACTGCTGTTTCCAGCTCCAACAGAGTAGAATAAGACACACAATGTCCAAAATGATTCTAGATGCTGACCACTTCTGCACTCCCTGTGATATGTCGTACAGTCATTCCCAACAGGAGGTGCTTTGGCATCTTGTACATTCCATTACACACAGTGTAGGAAATATCCTGGGCAATGGAATTAGCTACTCTTTCTTTCCTACTGGACAGTTTTGATGAATCAAGATGACCAGAGAGCAAACATGAAAGGAACTTCAGAAGCAGATCTGGTGGAGATGTGCTGCTGGAGAGTAGGTACGACGCAGAAGGTGGCCATGGAATTTCAGCTGATCTGAAGTTTTCAATGATCTGTCTTCGAAGCAGAAGGGCGGCTTCTTCTAGCCTTTTAGGTTTGGATGCAGCAAACTCAAAAGCTGCTTCAACAGCGTGTCCTGTTGTTACATCATTGGAATAGACCAATTCACTGAGGTAATTAGGTTGCCAGAATTATATTCTGTTTCCAAAGTGATTGATAAGTTTTGATTTTAATTTGTAGATCTTGTAAATAGGATTGTAGAATTTTGGCCAATTGGCAAGCATGTATGACATGTACTTCTCACTTAGCATCGTCATTCTTTCAACTTGCTTGTCCCTAATTATTGTTTCTTCAATATATGTAACAATATATTGTAATGATTCTTCATGAGCTCTCTGTGACTCAATTGCATCACCATCCTTCCCTGACGCTTGTTCATTTCTAGTGCTGTTTCGAGTATAATATTTGCGACAAGAATTGTTATATTTGGCCTCACTAGCAATGAGATCGATACCTTGGATTTCTTTCAACAGAGCGAGATCTTCTCCATCTTCTGCAGCCTTCTTGATGGATGTTTCAGATGTTTTGGTAACACATTGAACCCCCGCTTGGCGTCGCTACCGTCTCAGTGGCAGACGCACGACGTAACGGTTTTGGCGACACTGTGTCTGCCATGACCGGGCCACGAACTTACGACGCAAACAGCTACTGATGACCACTAATGTTATGAAATGAAAAAATCTGTTTTTGTAGTTGATTTACATTGTGTTAAATGATATGTTTTGATAAGTTTTTGCTAGTACCTAAACGTGATGTTAACTAACAATGAAATGATATATAGGATTAAATATGATTATATAGGATTAAAAAGCTTGCCATGTTCAATTCATAGAATGGGGGGTGGGGTCCCATAATCTGAGAGTGTAGCAATATAGTTTAATAAATCAAATGTAATGAGCGTAGTATTTGTTGTTGTGTGACGTCTTAACTGCTGTATAAAATAAGTGCCAAAGATTTAAAAATTTCAAGTTTATTTAATTTTGCTGAGCGCTTTCGAACATAAAGTTCCTCATCAGAGCTAGAATCGAAAAATATCAAAATGTGGCCAAAAAAAACAAAAAAAGAAAAAAAAAGAAAAAAAAAACATTAGGCTTACCATTTAGCTTGCTTAAATGTAATGAGCACACCATAATATTGCTTACTAAATGGGCTTTGATATGATATAGAACATTAGTGACTTTTTTATAAGCAATACTTCATAAAAGTGGCTTAATATGCTCAATTCTCAGCTAAACCTAAATGCGGAAGACTGAATTTAGCTGCAAATAAACATATTTGTGCCATTATGGAATGAAAATTCACTTCTAAAGGAGCTCTTGCAACCAGAATAAACTTATCAGTGTTACATGTGCCAAAACTCCTATGAAATTATAGTTTTTGTATCCGTTTAGTGCAAATTGCCTTATCTACTGCCTGCTTCAAAATCGGATTTGTGGTGTTATCACAAAAATGGCCATAACTTTTTAACGCTCCACTAGATTTTTGGCCCCTAAGACATCACACTTTTGTCAATTAATCACAATGAATCAATGGAATAAGATCATTGGAAAGTCACAGAGATTTGTTTGGGGCTATCAGGGTTTTGACACACAACCTCTCTCTGATAGATAAATTTAGAAAACACGTGAAAAAACAATACATGTATATATAAGTGTTTGTGTATCGTCTTATCCTACTAGCTCAAAGTAAATTTTCTCGAGAGAAGTTTTCTATTCATTGGCCCCAGTATCATGAAGGACGAATGCGTATTTACTATGTTTACTGATGACAATTTTATGTGGTTATGGTCTCCCAAAAAGCTCACTTTTCATGGTAGGGCTAAGCACACAATTAATTTACTGGCCAATATCAATACTGTTATTTTTAAACTACTGCTTTAATGTCTCCATTCTGTCACCACCTGACCTGATCTAACTACTATTCAATAACAAATTTTGCATGGCACGGATCTGCATCATCCGCAGCAATGACTGAAATCTGTGAAAATTGTTCATGCATCATATTGAGTTATATATACTCGTGTCTGAAGAATAAGACAAAACATTGTAATGCTGAATCACATTATTCTCGCTGTTCTCTCAGCTGAAGGTTGTTGAGCATGGTAAGATACGTTGAACCGGCCAGTGTTTAATGCAGGTGAGATATATCATTATATCACACTGAAACATGATGCGCTATTTCTCCCACTTAAACTGTGTTATTTTAATTTGAAAACATTTCAGAAACTTCATCATCATTAAGTGATTAACCACAGCCACCCAGTTTAAGTGTTAACGTCGGAATTACTCATGATTAAGTAGACTACACGTCCTGCTATTTTTTAAATGCATATGATATTTTGATGAATGACTGATTAGAAATGTTTTTACATGCTAAAACATTTCACCTTATAGCTCTGTTGCCTGATGAAAAAAGTGCATGAAACTTTCACCATTGCAAATAATATTACTCAATCGTATGTTGAATATTCATCTGCTCAAGTTTGTAATCATATATACACGTTTTTCAAGCAACTTTTGAACTTGTTTTAAGCATATCTATGATAGCTTTCAATCCTCTCGGATCTTCGTCAGTCTGCCGCCCAGCTATTCAGCACGAGAATCTCGTGGAGTGACGACATCGGCAGCCCGGATGTTGTTGTAGGGGCTTTAGGCGTCGTTATGTGAACCGCCTCCGTGATCTTCCTCTCGAAGGTGCTCTCGTCCTGGTCGAGGATCTTGATGTTAATCTAAAAGAGGATCTTGATCCCGATCTAAACAAGAACGTGGGGGCCCTCGACCTATCCACCATCTACAACAACATCCTAGCCGCTGATGTCGTCATACCACGAGATTCTCGTGCTGAATAGCTGGGCGGCAGACTGACGAAGATCCGAGAGGATTGAAAGCTATCATTGGTATGTTTAAAACAAGCTTAAAAGTTGGTTGAAAATATGTAGATAATAATACTCAATCCTATGTAAACAAATCTGCACATACATACTAAATAGTACCCTCTTCCAAGAACACAACATTTTTGCTAAATGAATACAGTATGGACTTCTTGAATAGAATAGGACTTTAGTTCATGTCGGTTGTTGAAGGTTTTCATTTTGAATTGGCCGGTAAAGTAAAACAATTTTATACACAAAGTAGAACCCCCGATTGAGATCACCTCTATTATAAAACGACTTTTCACGGTACCAAACCTTACTTCATAAAGCCACTAAAATGAAATGAACCTCTGTACAGCAACCACCTAGAATAACACTGGTCCCAAACGTGGTCCTAATAGAAAGGTAGCACACACAATATGAAAAAGTTCACTCCATAGTGTGTTTCGGAATTTTGGATTCACTCTTATAACCTTTAAGGGGTCAGAATTAGACCAAAATACCCCGACTAATATAATTGATCTTATGCAATATTGTATAAGTATTTGGTGTGCATGTTCAGATAGAGTTTGCGAAAATCTCCACATACAGGGAAAACATAGTTCAACGAATTAGTAAGCTTATTGTGCTCTCCATAAAACGACGTTTTATCAGCGATAAAATGTGATTCGAGGACCCATGTTGCGCGGCTGTCTAAAGCGGGTGGGGGATGGGGGCTGTCTATGACCCGACAATCATGGCTAAACATTTCAATGAATCTCAATTTCCTAATTAGACTAGCCAGCTGTCTTGTTGCCGCATATATTTGGTTAGACTGTCTACAGATTGGCCCTTCGCTGACATCGCATTCATATTGTTGCAAGTAATGGATTTAGTTCAGTACTACTGACCATCATGAACCCCAGAACTGGAAGAACTCGTTGTGATTCGTAAAAACAAGTTAAATTTTACTATTTATACTAAACACAGAGCTGCCATCATTAGCTTGAAAGAAAGTGTAAGGTACATAGAATAAGAATAGTTATAACTTGTGGCCCTTTGTTAGGTAGGTATCTTCTGTTGATTACCTTCTACTATAAGTAAACAATGAAGGGGAAAAGAAAGAATAGCCACTCATTTGTCTCAGTGTGTTTCTACCCTCTAGGATGCATGTGCCTGTGGTTGAAATCGGCTACCTCGAAAACCTAAATCTGCAATCCAGACTAATTCATATGTTCTGACCATATATACATATCAGTCCATCCACAGTCCAAAGTACAAACTTCTCCACTCAATACCCTAGGTTTACTCTTTTATAGCTGGCACTGGGTCCATTTATTTCCAGAATCGCCGTGTGTCCATACCAACACTTCTGGTGGTGGTGGGACTTGCAGCCATTGCATTGTTTGCTGTGCAACAGAAAACCCAAGCAGTCAATAATGCGGTTGGTGTCAGCTCAACTTTGACTAGGCGTGACATTGAAACAGATGTAATACTTTTTATCATTGTTGTGAGGAATTATATTTCAATCTTAAGCAATACTTAGAGAGGGTCATATGCTGCAAAAAGTCAGTTGCATCGGCAGTCTCATTTGGTGCTTATTATAATCTCAATACTACTCTAGAAGCAAGGTTCCAAGGAAAATTCCTATCAAATGCACTGTTACAAGTATAAGCTTTAACTACTCCTATGAATGGTCCAATACATTCTTTTAAATCTCATGTGAGATCTAACAGATAAGCTCATAATGCAAAATCCACATAAGAATGCACAAAATTAGTATCACATTAATTCAAATTACCATGACCTATGCCCAATAATTTCACTAATAATGTTGATTCACAGATTGACCGCCCAATTCCCAGAGAGAACAGGCAATTCAACCGAGTAGTCCCAGATTATGATGTTCATCTTAAGGTAAATTGAAACAATCATTTATTATCTAAATTAAGACTAGAAATTTTTGGGTTTTGTTGTTGTTTTGAATAGATTTGTTGGATTTATTTCTACATACTAACTATAATTTATTTTGAGCTAAAGCCTGCTAAAAAATAGTGGTGGTGCCCACGTATATCAATATACTTTCAAAGAGTATGACAGAGCCAACTAAAACGATGAGTGAACTTTCTTAAATACAGTCGGACCTCTACATTAAGACCACTTTTTGCAGTCCCAATTTTTTGCCTGCATTTCATTAGTAATCTGAACCTCCTCTGAATAAAGACCATCCTCAGAATAAAAACCACTTTTTGCGGTACCAAGTGTTATAATTACGGTACCTCTTAATTAGAACCACTCAGGAATTCATTTGTCTTGACCATTAGACACAATATTACCATTAAACGTAGGTTGCAGTATTTTGTAATACTTTCTGTCTCACTCCCATCGATATTAACAAATCTACTTTTTTAATTAATGAAGATTGTTGTAAGAGATCGCATCTACATGAGGTTAGATACTCGGAAATAGACTGCCTTGGATGACTACTCAGTAATTGATGTTAAAGTTCTGTTTGTTTTGTAATTGAACTCTTATCTATATTTAAGTGCATCAAAGACGCTAGAAATGTTGTTTGATGCTTTACTAAATTTCATTGATGAATATCAAGGAGAAACTACTGCATAAAAGATCAGAACTAAATTTATTTTTCATTATCCGTACAGAGTCTAGTTTTTTATAGTTTATGTTTAGTAGATTGATCTCTTGAAGTTTTCGAACAGCTAATCAAAATTACAAAAAAAGGAAATGTAAAGAGCTGCCACTTGACGTTAAAATTAAATTAATCAATGAAAGTGACCGAAGGAAATTATAGAATCAGAATGAATATATCAGATGTAAATGAAATATCAAAAACCCACGTGCATAAATATTTGAAAATAAATATAAAGGGTAAATTCGCTATGAATGCATATGCTCTTATAACAGCATATTTTGATTACACACAATCCAACTATTATCTATATATATATAAAGGAAGAGGCGATTTTTGTGTCACAAAAGGCTTTTTAACCACAAGACGTACACACTCCAAATTATGTATGTACAATCAAGACAACTTGGTGGTCGTTATAATGTCACATTTCAAACCAAATAAATTGGTTTTAATGATAAAAACAAGAAAAAAAAAGAATTTTCATAGAAAGGTTGCTTACAGGGCCATGTTTGTTAAAGATATGTAATACGTTAAACGTTTGTATATGTCAAACGTACGTTGCACGTCACACATGCAGTCATACAACGAGGGAGCTGGGAAGGGTGGTGATGGTGATGGAGACGCATTTTATCTGCTCCGGACCTGTTGTGAGGAGGGGTGTTGGCAGAAAGGGGGTGTGTGTGCACGTGTTAACCATGGATAGCAGTAGCTTGGGAAGGATATTAGAGGGATCAATCATTGCCATATTTAGTACATTTAGCGTGTAAATGGCTGTGACATATGACGATGGGAGGACGGTGATGGAGGTATATTTAATCTGTCCCAGACCTGTACACTTACAAGAACTGGTTCGAGGGATATGGGACAGGAGGAAGGATGGGGAAGTAGGAGCATTTAATCTGTTCCGGATCTCATCTGTTTAAACCCGAGCAACGCCGAGTAAATAGCTAGTATTTCATATACTGTTACTATATACTTGAGTATAATTCTTGTCTAAACTACAAATCGTTTGTTTGGAGTGTACGAATTTGTGGAAAGTAACAGAGTTGGCTGCGGAAAATAACAGGAGCTGCTTCAGAATGTGTAGCACTTTATACCACTTTGTGACACTGGTGTTGAAAGTCTTCGACTGGTAACACCAATCAAGCTATACAGAACAGTTTACTGTCCTTGTCCTTGATATGCAATCCATGTTTGGCGTGCATTCAAATTAACCTGCTTACATAGATGAATGCATACCCCAGTTGCACATTTCATTGGAATACTTAGAATATTTGCACTTTGATCAACCAGTGAGAGATACAATACTGCTGATGGAGCCTTGCTGGGCCCTCAAAATATACCATCGGCCAACGCTGTTGACGCTGTAAACGTGTAAAGGGTTGCTTCGCTCAGAGGTTTGATCGATATTAACACCGATGAAGAATATTTAGAGAACATCAGCTTCAAGTCGTTGGCAACACTTCCGAACGAGGGAGAGCATGCCAATGCCAACTCAGCATGAATTGTGTCATACAATATACCTGTCATAAAAGAGAGCATCAAAAGATTGACAAGTGCAGGATTCTAATACTTCGCCAGGCCATATTTATATTACGAAACCTTAACGGCATCTCATTCATTTTTTGACTTACTGAAGAATGTCGATCAATACGCCCTCTGAAAATGCGTGAAGGCCGGAAAGAAATGAAGAGATTCAACGCTGACAAAGTACAGTAAACTTCAGCACCATTCACAAGCAAGGCACGCTAAATCTGCCTGCAATTATTGCAGAGCTTTTGCGCTGGTTGATAATGTTGTTGAACTGGCTCTTGAAGAAGGTGATGCCAACCATGTGACCACAGACGTAGATGACATTGTGTGCTGTGAACATTTTTACAGCGGTTATTATTCAGTAAAGGTGGTAAATTAAAAGTAGCATTTGAATCCAGAAGCTTTGGTTTGATTTTACTGAAGTGGTGCAAAAACATTTTCTCTGGATACCGACACAGGAGCAATTTAAACAGAGATATGTTGCTGTTTGAATGATGCGGAGCCTAAATCTCGTAAGAAGCTATACGCTTCAGGTTTGTCTGAACAAGCTAAACAACAATATATCTCTCTATAAATTGCTCCTGTGGATACCGATAGTGGCGCAGATATGTGATTACCATGTTCACATCTGGCAGAAAGCATGAAACCTTATAGATGGGGGTTTTGAAGTATGCTGATTCCAAAGATAGTGGGAATCACGCTCCCATGCCAAGATAGCAGCCGGTACATACATAATATGTAAGTTCTTTTACTATTTGGTCTAGAATTTAATATAATATCACTACCGCCTGCACCACTAACACCTCCCCTGCACTCGACCACTATAGTAGCTAGATCAAAAGTGCTCAAAGAACATGGCGTCACTAGAATAACGTTGACTTATGGACAATTAAGATGTATACTGAAACGATGTCTTCTCGCTAAAACAACGTTGACTTATGAACAATAAAGTTGTCTACTCAAATCTTTTGGTTGACAATTATGAACATAATATGCCATATATTTATTGTTGTACCAAATAGCAAACAGCACCAACTAGTCTATTTTGCAGCTACTAGAATATTGATCTGTAATTGTCCATTCAATAGTAATAAGATTGTTGTAGGTGGACCATAATTGCCCTGTGGAAAGCGCAGTTCAATTGGCAGATTGCCCAAAATCGAATCACTTCGGTGTTGCCTCAAAGTGGGTGCTAACTGTATACAAGATTCTATTATTTTTGCTGTTTCCTATTTGTTGCTATAGAATTAATAAATAGACAGAGGCATATTATTTGTGGGTGGTATATTGTAATTGTGTACTTTTAATCATGATTTCCAAAACATTTTAGTATTTAGTAAACAACTTTATTGTCCATAAGTCAACATTGTACTAGCGAGTATTCATCGTTTCAGTATATATCTTAATTGCCCATAAGTCAACGTTGTTCTAGCGACGCTGTTTTCTTTGAACACTTTTGATCTAGTTAGTTAGTTAGTTAGTCAGTCAGTCAGTCAGTCAGTCAGTCAGTCAGTCAGTCAGTCAGTCAGTCAGTTAGTTAGTTAGTTAGTTAGTTAGTTAGTTAGTTAGTTAGTTAGTTAGTTAGTTAGTTAGTTAGTTAGTTAGTTAGCTAGTTACAAACACAATGCTTGCTTCAGCAGCTGGGCTGAAGCGACGCAACAATGCCCTCTCCCATTCTGTTATGTACGCGCCTGCCCTGACAGCATGTGCCTACATCCCCACATCTCCCAACACTATTCAATAACAAATATTGAATAGCACGGGTCTGCAGCACCTTGCTACGCAGAGAAATCCCATACCTCCTTTTTCTTTAATCATTTCCCACATCCTTTTTGGGGGGGCCTTTTTCCCACCTCCCAAAAGTTTTCCAATCTTCTGCATTTCAACACCTAAAACACTATCTGATTACAATTTTTATTGAAATCAATGGCCATTCACATGGTATAAATTAGCACAAACATAACTTAACAATAATTCGTCGCAGGGACTGCTCAAAAGCGGCTCCCTTATTGCGTCGCTTCAGATCAGCTGCACTGTGTTTCGTTTGTTTGTAACTAACTAACTAACTATGTAACTATGTGACTATGTAACTAACTATGTATGTATGTATGTCTTCGGACAAGCTAGAGCTTTAGCCGTTGCACCGATTTTGTTCAAACTTTACACGACTATGAGGTATCAGGGAACACAAAGTGATTCGATTTTGGGTGCTCTGCCAATTAAATTTTGCTTTATAGAAGCACTTTTATGACATTTTTAATGATATCAAAGATATTATCTTTGATGATATTCAATGCACTTAGCCAGCAAAAAAATCCATATTCCAAACAAGCAGCAAAATTGATTATTGGATTTGAAACTGATACTGATTATTTTCTGTTATTCAATACTATTATATGGCAACAACAATATATTTTTGATGGATATATTGATTCTAATTCATTTTAATGTTTTCTCCTCAAATTCATAAATTTCTTGATTGTAAAGTATACATTATTTCAGTATATATCTTAATTGCCAATGAGTCAACGTCGTTCTGGCGATGCAGTGTTCTTTTAACACTTTTGATCTTTCAGTACTATTGTATGGCAACACAACTATCTTTTTGCTGGATATATTGATTCTGATTCATTCTGATGTTTTCTCCTCAAATTCATAAATTTCTTGATTGTAAAGTATACATTATTTCCGTATATATCTTAATTGCCTATACGTCAACGTCGTTCTAGAGACGCAGTGTTCTTTGAACACTTTTGATCTAGTTTAAGCTTGTTATGACTACAGATTATTTTGATTTTGTGTGCCATGTTTTTTTCTTGTAATATCACTTATTTCGACTGTCAAATTTGATACTCATGTTGAACGTGTAATAAATTTTGTGATGACGAGTTGGGTTACATCAATATTTTAATTAAATTTAGATCTTTAGAAAAGAAAAACTGCCATCCCAGCATTCATAATAGACATTGAAACATGTGTGGGCTCTCATTAGTGTTATACTCCTAATTAATCGCTAAAAGTGCAATTTTCAGGAAATACATGTATCTATATCATTATTAAATTACATTCATATAAAATCTATAGAATGAATACAGTCACTTAAGATGTTTTACATTCCATTTATATTAGAATATATGCTTTGCATTCAAAATCGGTTATTTGATTTTTATATTACTTATGATATACTCTGAGCTACACCATTTTTACATAGAGTGTCTATAAATTATTTTGACTTTCCTGATTTCTGTGATACTGAATCTGCAATAGGTATATAACTTAATAAAGAACCAAACATAAAGAGCAATACATAGTCCTCGTCTTTGTATTAGTGATCAAGTGTAAGTTCTTTACGAATATTTTGTACCTTGTATTGCTATGATTTTGATTGATTGATTGATTGATTAGATTTGTGTACGTCCACTTTTGCTTACTGTTTGAATATTTTCAAAAATCTTTGCATGTCCATCTTCTGCGACTTCCTTCTATCACACGGTGGCAGCACGTGGAAATGAAGGAAATCAGTCAGTGTTTGCTGTGCTCTTGGATTGCCCTAGGTCTCAAACGGTTGCCATAGGCGTGGAATGACTGCAATGCTCCTTCATCTCTGTTCATGTTTTCAACAGCCGTTTGGATCATCATAGACTCTAAGATTTGTCTGCCCAATAGGTTAAACTCTGCAACACTACTCCTTTGGAACTATCCTTGTCTGGTACATGATATGATTGAGGTTGTTTATGTGATCAGTTATGGAAGATTGGTGAACTTCAACAATACTATGGAGAGTGAGTCTGGTGCGGACACCTCTCTGGTCATGCGTCTCCGCATTTCATTGGTGTTCCTTGAGCAACGTGTCGAATTTTCTGCCTGATTCACCAATGTCCTCGGTTGAGATGATTTGTTACTTTCTTGATGATGTCCATATCATGTTTTACCATGGCCAATGTGTGTATTAACTATGTACTGGCTGCCATATTGGCAGCCATCTTGGATATTGTAAGGAACCAACTGTCTCGGAGCGTGGTTCTCGATATCTTTGGAACCAGCATACCTTAAAACACATACATGCAAAGTTTTATGCTTTCTCCCAGAATTGAACCTGTAGGCCTGTATTTGTCACATATCCCGCCAACTAATGCCTGGGCCACATTACGCCACAAGGGCTGTCTACAGCCAGTGTACTATCAAAAACGCATGGAGATCGTAAAGATCCGTGAGTGTTAAGTGCGTCAAACGCAAGGATTTTAAGGCCGTAGGGTGGCAGCAAAAGAAGTTTGGCTTGCCAAACATCCTCTACGACCACCCTACGTCATGGTCTGACCAAAAGTAGGCAGTGCGAGACTTTACGCTAATCGTCGTACAATCACATTGTTGGCACAGATACAGCACCACTTGGCCGGTGCGTTCTCTGTACCATTAACGTACGGATGCCTTACATTAGTAATCACACGGTGCGTAGAGAGTAGAGCGTAAGTTAATCGCGAGTACAACGCACGTTGGATGCATGATCTCACGGCCACCTCAATAAAAGCATTCCCAGTGAAGACGCACTCACAACGCACGGAGCCCGTGTGGATGTGCCCGCAACTGTACTTTTGTCAATGCCTGCGCAAAACGCCGTAGACACCGCAGACCCCATCACGCCTTGCGGCGAACACGCCCACTAGGTCAAATGTGCCCCTCGCTTAAGTATGTATATTAGCAAAAGATAGTTTAGAGCCTGTCCTAAATGATGATGATGAATCAGACTGTGGAACAATCAGATTGTGGAAAAAGGAACTCGAGGAATGAAAATACATCTGACCTCAAGATACTCCCTTTATTTGTATTATTGTAATATATACATTATCAATTATTCTGCTTTATTATGCAGAATTTGCCAGCAATGTTTTTGGTGACGTTTTAGCTAGATATGATGTTTCTTAATGTAAATTGTATTGTTTTGTGAATTTGATTGTACTGAAGCTGTTTGTTGCCATTAAAATATTCTTATCTTGTCTCTCAATCAACATATCCCTGAATCTATAAGATATACGACAAACTAACATAATATCCTTTTCATAAAAATCTATTGAAATGTGGCTCTTGGACCTTTTTTGTTTACTATTTTCTTAAATAGTGACACGCAAACTTTTTTCAACTGCTTTAAAATGGACACAGGACTCTCGGCTCATTTTGGACCCCCATGTAGGGCCCTACCTGTGACAAGAAAAAGGCTTGGTATCACCTTACGGAACACAAGAAGTATATTGATGAGCACGCCAAATGTGTATGCACCAGCGCCAGTTGTCTCACCTTCATTGGAGAACTACACATGTCCGAGATAACAGACGGCATGCTCCAACACATCCATATTCCACATTGGGAAAGCACAAAGATTGTAGGAAAGGAGTTCATAGACAAATATCGGAATCGATACGCAGTTCCTTGAATCCTATATATGAACAGAGCTACAACAGTACACTTGAAACAAAGGCATCTGCCAGAAACGGCCCCGGTGACCCCCACCCCATCACTGACCCACGTCCTGATATCTGATGGCTGGTTTACCGTTAATATATCAGGCAGTCACCGGTCATTTGCCCTGATAAAGCTAGACTCTATCTGAAAAATAATTTTGACCCACAAACGATACCAGCATTTACCTCAAAATAAATAATAGTTAGTTGAAACTTTGTTTCAAACATAGACAACACTTGTCATGATATAACTGTGCTGTTGGCATAGTTTGTCCAGATCCACAGTTATTGGATACAGAATAATCTCTATGAAGAGAGCACCACTTTAATACCAGAAATATTCTTAGCGCGCTTCATAGAGGCCACTGTTAGCTTTAACCAGGGGAGCAATTGAAGTCAGCCCCTTTGGTATCATTAAAATTTATGATCGATCATAAATATTTACTCATCTATTATAAGCATACCATTAACATTTTAGTTATACCTACTCGAGAATTAATATCGTATTAAACATCTAAGTAAGCCAAATTCATTATTTGAACTGCAGCAGGTCCTCTCATTATTCTTAGTATGTGTGTTGTGCCGTCTTAACTGCTGTACAAAATAAGTAGGTGCCACAGATTTAGAATTTACAAGTTTATTTTAATTCCAGCATTTGAAGTCAGAAACATAGGATTTATTTTTGATAGTGTATTAGACTGTAAATCACAAATAAACAAGGTATGCAAGATTGGCTGGCTACAGCTTCGTAACATTGGTAAAATAAGATCGTGTTTGTATGAAAAATCCACTAAGTCTCTAATCCATGCATTTATAACATCACGCATTGATATTTACAACAGCCTGTATCTAGGTTTGCCAGATGTTCAAATACAGAGACTTCAGATTCTACAGAATGCTGCCGCCAGAATGATACTCCGTCTCCCAAAATATAGCCATATCACAGAAATTCTGTATGGACTACACTGGCTACCAGTCAAAGCCAGAATTAAATTTAAAACTTTACTATTTGTTTTTAAATGTTTGCACGATGAAGCCCCCGTATATATAAAGGTACTCTTAAAATTCAAACCAAACTCTGTTAGATCTGCATGATCGAATAACGAAAATATTTTAGTGGTACCTCGCTTTCGGACAAAAACCTACGGAGAAAGGAATTTTAAAAACATTGCTCCAATCATGTGGAACTCTCTACCCACTGCTAGTAGACTATGCACTATTCTCACACTCCAAGCTGTATTTATCAATTAAGAGCGGTGCTGATATACCTGATATCACCCCGTCCCCGTTCTCTACAGATATGATATTTCTCATATCACACCCAACCCAATATGATAACCCTTATATATCAATACTTTTAAAAAAGAACTTAAGACATTTCTCTTCGAAGAATTTTATAGGGTTAACTTTTAAAGAATCATATTATGCTATCATTTTTATTCTAATTTTTGCATTGTCAACTTTTATATATTCTACTGTATTTTCATTTTTTATCTATTGTAAAGTGTCTGTGAGCATGCTTTGGATACGGGCGCTGTAAATACCTGCCTATTATTATCATCATCATTATTATTATTACTTATTTTTGCTAAGCGCTTTCGAACATGAAGTTCCTCATCAGAGCTAAAATATCCAAAAGGTAGCCAAAAAATATTTTTTGGCTAAAATATCCAAAGGTAGCCAAAAAATATATTTTTGGCTACCTTTGGATATTTTAGCTCTGATGAGGAACTTCATGTTCGAAAGCGCTTAGCAAAAATAGATAAACTTTTTACAGTTTTATATTCCGTAAGACTAAAAATGTAAATCAATGTCCATAGTTTGACTTTAGATTGTAGATAATTTAGTTTGTTTCAAGCAACGACTGGACCTTGTGGTGTCGGAGAAGCGTGCTGAAGATGATCCGTTGGTGGTGCAGCTTGTTAGGGATCTTCTCGACCCACCAAGTCAACATTTGAGGAAGACGACCAGGCCAATTGAACCCACAGCTCAAAGCAATGAAATTATGAGAATTCTAAACAAAAAGGTAAGATTGTATTCTTTAAATGTGTTGAAACATGTTTAAAATCCGACTGTATGTGAAATTTGAAATCTTACACTAAGCTATGGGGAAATTGATAAGTTAGTTTTATTATTTAACCAGCTTTGGTTTGTCAGGGATAATAGCCTAGATCTGGACAGTCCGAGAAATGTTTTAGTAAGAATACGAAATATTTAGCTTCCTGAATTATGTCAAAATGTCATTATTAAGCTTATATCTTAATCAGAAATCTATTCCTGACATAATTAATACATAGACATTATTTTAATTCAAAGATTTATTTCAAGAATATCTTTTGTGTCGTGGACACATCCTCAGCATAAATGAAATAATTACATGTATTACATGCAATTAACAATACAATTAACATTATCTTTTGAGTAAAACTGGGTTTGTTGTTAAACATATTTGGGTGAGGACATGTTCACTTGGTGAATCATGGCTTGTCGTATGGACTCGTGATTCACCTCAAGAACTTGCCTGATATAAAATCATATCAAACATCTAATCCAGTTCTGTGTATTTTTGAGTTGCACGAGTTCTATTATTTTCAGAAGGGCGGCTGGTACGTCGAAGTTGGGGGTCTGGACGGGGAGCGAGGGTCCAACACACTGTGGCTTGAGGCCCAGATGGGTTGGCAGGGTCTGCTCATTGAGATGGATCCATACTTCTACACAATGCTTAAAGGGCACAGTAGGCATGCCTGGTCTATCAATGCGTGCCTTAGCCCCTATAACTACCCAATTGTGGTGAGTCAAACATTTTCATCTTTGACATTGATATTCTGTAGTTCTTACAGACTAATATATATGGTTACCATTTGGTCTATGTGTGCAAAGTGTTAAAATGTATGATCTTGCAGAAGAAGTTCAGAGAGTCTATTGGGGGTGGAGGACAGCTGATGGATGAGGAGGGCAAGGCGAAAGACAATCATGCCACATCGCAGGTGGGTGCATGTTTGACTGAATTTCATCACCTTTTCGCTCCTGGTTTCAAGTACAAATGTCTATTTTGACAACAGATTTTTCATACAAGTTATATATTACTCTGGCCGAGTAGATGAGGAATTGCAGTTGTGACCAGAAGATCATGAATTCGATTCCTGGTCGGGTATGGTTTTGGGTATTTAGAAAACTCATTTCTAAATGATTGTAGAAATGAGTTTTCTAAACACCCAATACCATACCCGACCAGGAATCGAATTCATGATCTTCTGGTCACAACTGCAATTCCGTAACTACTGTGTGGTACCTACACAGTCAATAGATAATAGGTCCGGCAAATGAAGGCTAATGCAAGTGATTAGCATGTCTGGGCTATGATGGAGATGTGTATATAATCCCCACGGAGTAGAGGAAAATATTGTGTGGTAAGGATGAAAATAATCTGATGTCCATGTAAAGTCATTTGATCCTGAGTAGTAGCAGGGACTCAAGACCATAAATTAGACATTTACATTCTTATATAATTATGCAAAGAGGGGCGTGGCCATGTTTTTTTCTTGTTTATTTTTTAAATTCGCCTGCAATCACTTTCCTGGGGCGCTTTCACGCATTTTGAGTGTTGCACGTAATGGGAAATCACCTTTTACGGGTTTATTTGTTCTTCGTGCGCTTGCTTTCATCAGTATTGACAAAAAACTGACTTACCATTGAAAATCGAATCATCTTGCCACATCAAGGCATTATCTATCTTCATTTCTCTCAGTTGCTTTTCGTTCTCTTTGTCATCTTGCCACAGCAAGGCATTATCTATCTTCATTTCTCTCAGTTGCTCTTCGTTCTCTTTGATAGAATCTCCAGAGAGACCAACTTTTCAGATGAAAGATGAAATCGAATGAAAATGATTCTTTTTTTACAGCAACTTCCGGTCTCGTCATCACATTATTGCTGCGTGCATTATGTTTCACTGTTGCTGCATGTGTCTGTCTCACTGGTTTAGAAATGCTGTGTGCGTTATGTTTATCTGTTGCTGCGTGTGTCTGTCTCATGTGTTTAGGATGCATGCGTGCGTCATGTTTGCCTGTTGCTGAGTGCAACTTTAGCCATCACAGGCCAGTCAATTTGAACATTGAAATGGAAATTTTGACTAACAAACAAATTTATGTGTTTTTGTGTTCTTTTAGGGTCTCAGGAATGATTTTGACTAACAAACAAATTTAAAAAAATTCCCAAAAAATCCAAGTTGGGCAAAGTTGATTTTTATGCGATTTTCAAAATGGCCGCCAAAATTGACATAATATTGCCCATAACTTTTTAAATATTGGTTTTAGACACATTATTACCATTATTCATTGATGGGAAATAGCATATAAGAATTCTAAAAATCATATTATATTTGACCTTGAGGGCTTTTCAAGGTCAAAAGGGTGGAATTACCCTCATATTTATAGTAAAAACTGTTCTTCATTCCCGATAGCTATTAAACTATGAATATTTGTATTTTCCATCACTAAATACATAATGCAATAGAATTGAAACAAATCAATAACCAGCTTGGTAAATATACAGAAGTCTTTATTTTTGGAAATACTTACCAATTTACCTATTTTGTAGAAACATAGTGATGATATCATACCTTGTGATATGGAAATGCCATGTTGTGCTAATGAGGTTCCATAGTATTTAGATACCTGTATTTGCACGTTCTCCTCTACATTGGCAATGTATGCTGCACTACAGGCCATTGTTGATACACATGCAAGCATTACATTTTATTTTTGTTATGCACAAGCACTAAATTTCTGTCAGAGATGTAGGGGGAGCTACAGCCTTGTCAGTAATTATTGGGATAACAGATCCTCAACAGATCTTTTAGAAAAAAACATGTTCATATCTATTGAATTGTGTTTTGAGTATCTTCCAAGTACCAACCTGATAATGTACTCTTAGACTCCGATAATAACATGCTCCACTGCGCTCAGGTGCAACAAATCTTCGGTTTAAGACATTCGTATACCCCAGATCATCTAATGATAAATTTTAGAACTCTTATTATATAAAGAGGAAACTAGTAATACTCCACTTTCAGTTATTTTGTTCTTTTTACAATTGGTCCCAAAAACAGCTGTCTTGTTTTTCAATGTTCAGTTGGTTTTAAAAAGTTTGAAAACTTTAGCTTTTCCCATCCCGAAAATTGATTATGTAGTAACACATCCATAAATGGCATGCACTGTTAGAATCAAAATTAAATTAAAAACTGTTCTTCATTCCCGGTAGCTATTAAACTATGAATATTTCTATTTTCCATCACTAACTATGACTATATCACTGACTATGACTATATGACTGTCACATTTATGTGTGCAAACACCAACCACTTGGTCTTTGCAGACTCTTGATGTGTAATATTGATCAAACCTCCTCGTGTTTTTGGCTGACATCAAAATGGCCTGCTCTCTTGTCATATCAGTCCACGTCCCAGTCCAGATTTTTTTTATTTCTCCTGATTGCAACTAATCCTGTTTCCATTGCTTCATAAATCACCCTTAGATTCTTCTATCATACTGTCAATAAAGCTATCTTAATCAGTAATATTTGCAGCGTCATAAATGTTTTCAATATCATCAATTTCCTTCTCATCATCTAACTCTAAATATCTTCACTGACAGATATTTCTCATTCTCATCATTCATTGAGTCATTGTCTTCTATGCTATTGGTAAGCCACCACAAATGCAATGCAGGATCTGTTAATAAGCACGCTCTAATGTTCTTGCCTTTCCATCTATCATTTTTCAAAGTGATCCCCTTGGATATACCTTTCCCAAAGTTCTTCAAGACAACATTCCTGTTAACGTTTACATCCAGCACCGATGAAAGACCATAACTGGTGGAATCCATCAACCCTGACAACCTCTTCACTATCATGTTTTACTATCATTTAAAAAGATAGGTTGGTCAAATGTAACAGTTGCACAGCACAATCCAGCTTCACTTATTTGAGAACAATGTACAAAGCACATGGTGCTATACAAATAATATTGGGAGTAACGATTTCAGGGACATTGAACTGGGGTGATCATGTCAATAGTATAACCAAGAAGGCTAACAGTTGTCTTGGTTTCCTTAGGTGGAACCTGCAAGGTTGCCCAAAGAGACTTAAAAAGACCGTCTATATTTCCCCAATACAATCTAGCCTAGAATATTGTGTCTATATTTGGGATCCATACCTCCAAAAGGAGAAGACTACATGTATATTGGAGGCAATTTAAAGAGGGGCTGGCCAATGGATGACGGCAATTATGACTCTTGTGCTAGCATTAATAAGATGCTAAACAACCTTGAACTTGAGCGCCTTGAGAACAGAAGAAGGAATGCCTGGCTGACTCTCATGTTTTAAGAATTGCAGGGTCATGTGGGCATTTGCCGAGAAGACATCAATATTACCTTTTGTAACTCATGCACACAAGCTGCTCACAGTATGAAGCTACAACACCAACGAAGCTCTACCACACAGTACTGCAACTGGTTTTTCACTTGCACCATCCTAGAGTGGAACATTTAACCTGCCTCACTAACAGAGGTTGGCTCCTTAGCAGATTTCAAGAACCGGCTTGCATCAGTACATCACTGGCTAACTAGCCAGTCACTCGCATCAACATTATATTCCTCTGTGGTGCCCTGTAGATTAAATAACTAGACCTAGACCTACACCTATACACAGCATTTATTTGACGTGAATTGAGGGGAATCATGGGCTTGTATAATAATTGAATTTTGACTTGACTTGTATTATCACAGTTGTACATTTGAGAAATTTTGATTTACTATTAACAACTTTAGACATAATGCCATGCCAATTTGGTGGATAGCGACGTATCATATGAGGTTTGATATGGACCACAGGCAGAATATCAAGATGCGTAAAGTTTATATCAACAGAGGTCCCTATTTTTGGTGTCAATCTAATACTCACGTCCACATAGGATGATAGGATGGTGGTTGAGCCCTTGCTCTATATTGCAAAATAATTTCACCAAAATTCCCATTCGCTATTAAGAACTGAGAAGCATGTACTTTCACCTTTGATATTGGCTTGCACACCTTTGCTGACCCATCGGACTGCCATGCAAAAATTGTCATAAAATGAGTCCTATCATGTCCAATTTTTGTATCCTCATTTACATCAAAGTTGTCAGCAACTCAATAGCAAAAACTCTGACCGTCAGTATCTTGGAGAATACCAAGCATCAAATTATTCACATTCACATTAACCAGTGCAATGGAAATTCATTATGTGGGAATATATGTAACTTGCACAGAAACCGAATGAAGATAATGCATTTTAGTATCAGTTTTGATCTGGTTGTTTGATGAATGAATGTTCCTTTGAACAAGGTTTAAAATTAGTAAATCTTAAACTTGTATGACGCAAAAACTAGTGGATGAGGGTAATTTTGGTCAATTCGACCTTGAAATGATCTCAAGGTCAAATGTAACAACTTTTTCTGAATCCTTATACGTGGTTTCCTATCCATGAATAATAGTAATAATGGTTCTAAAACCAATATTAACAGAGTTATGGGCATGTTTATCGATATTTTGGTGGCCATTTTGAAAAGTGCATAAAAAGGAACTTTGCCCAACTCGGATTTTTTGGGAATTTTTTTCCCTCATCCCCAAGACCATATAGATCATAAAAACACAGAAATATGTTTGTTAGTCAAAATTTCCATTTCAGCCAAAAATGACGTCGAAATTGACTGGCCTATTAGGAGTCAGCCGTCCGTCGCGCGTCTCGAGCTCCGGCTCGTGACGACGCAAATCAGTACAGAGCACGGCCCAGCTACCGCTGGGTGTCGCGACCGACTCCACTTTGTTTACAGTTTACGAAGAACAAATAAACCTGTAAAAGGGGATTTCCCATAAAGTGCAACACTCAAAATGCGTGAAAGCGCCCCAGGAAAGTGATTGCAGGCGAATTTCCAAAATAAAAAAACAACCATGGCCACGCCCCTCTTTATTATATAAAAATAGTGGAATGATCGATAACAGGGTTGCCACTAGTCATATCAGGTAGAATCAGCAAAATTCATTGCAGCACATACCTTGCAGGGAGTGATCATGGAATTCGATTTTGGGTCCCAGTTTCCAGGAATTTCAATTTTCGTGTGACATTTCAGTTAGTTTAGTAATTGTTGAATAAAAATAGATTGCTTGTTAACGTATTTTGCTTAGAACATCAGGGCATTCTGTGATAACTTAGGGAAGAATCAAGGCAAATTCAGGGAATTTTAAATGAGAAATTTTAGTACCCATCCTGAATAATATGCAGTTAAGGTTGTTGCACAATTCCACGTGGTATCACCTAAAAGGAAATCAATATAACTGGAACTATTCATTGTAGGAATTGACCACGAGATTGGAGTGTCAATCGCAAAATTGAGCCTGCTGACGTCTGATTTTTAAAAACGAAGTGAGAAAGGCTTCAATTTTGCGATTGACACGACAATCGAGTGGCCAATCACCATTCTATCATGACTAAACTCCATTTTCATGATATTATTTTAAAATAAATCATATCATAACATTCAACATTCAAGTTGTTTTGAGCGCGCGGAGACGTCAATTCATGCAGTTTTTGAGCGCGCGGAGGAGTTAGTCTAATCTGTTGTACTCCGCACAGCATTAACACGCCTTCATGGCCTTTACTACGTCAGCGGCTGTATTGATATTGTGAGGAGATTAGACTAGCGCCGTGTTTTTTTTCCGCAGCGTTCATTCCATCGCAAAATTGAGCACGGAGATTGACCAATCAGCGTGGGTTATTGGCGGTGATTTTTGCACGGAATGATAGAATGCTGTTCTCTGTTGTCTTATTGCGTCGCTTCAGCTCAGCTGCTGAAGCAAGAATTGTGTTTCGTTCGTTAGCAACTATGTTTGTATGTATGTAATGTTCGTTTGTAACTATGTTTGTATGTATGTATGTATGTCTCGGACAAGCTAGCGGGCGTATTTCAAAATGAACCGATTTCGTTCAAACTTTATTCACATTTAATTGTATGGCAACAATGAGGCGACACCGAAAGTGATTCCATTTTGGGCAATGAGCCAATTAAATCAGTGTCTTCTACACTTTGGACATTCATGCAACTTATTCTCAATTGAACTGATATATTCAATGCAATTAGCCAGTTTCAAGAAGAAAAATCGTATGTTATTTCTACAAAGCAGCAAATATTGATTATTGGGTTATAAAACTGAAATATGAGCAAGTGAAAATATATTTCAAATTTTATAAACTGCTCCCTCCATGGTTGAGCAAATATATAGGAGGAATGGATGCCTTGAAAAAAAATATTATATATCAGGCCACCGTCAAAGCAACAAACACCAACAAAGAAGAAACATACATTGGATTAGCATCCGGCATACTTTCAAAGAGAGATACTAGAAACCACATAGCCAGTTTTAAGAACACAATCTTAAACAGAAATGCCACAACGCTCAGCTCACACATATGGTCACTAAAGACAATAGCATACAGCACAAAATAACATGGAGAATAATAGAAAAGGAGCAGCCATACAGGACGGAAACAAACAAAATGCAATCTGTGTCTGAGGGGAAAATTTATAATAATATGTAAGCCGCAGTTAGCATCTTTGAACAGCAAAAATGAACTTGCCTCTGAGTGCAGACTCAAAGAAATTCCTCTCCTCTCAAATAGTGCATTAAAAATATTAATTTAAAATAGCAAAACAAATAAATAAGCAGAACGATATGGACCTCACAAAACGAACAAACAATTTAAAGTACAATATTAGGACCCGTTTTAAACTGTTAAATCACCATATAAATATTACATTTGAAACATATTTTTGAAACCATGTAATTTTTAACCAAGTATTCATAAGTTTAATTTTAGTATGCTGTAGTGTGTTATAAAAGGGATTGGCAATGCCAACAGTTTAGCTCTGAATGCAAAAAGTGGTTGTAACCATGAAACAAAGCGTTGTAAGCCAAATGAAGTGTGTGTAATTTAAAATATAAACTAATATACATGTATATGGCTCCCTTATGGTTGAGCTCTCTTTCCATGTGTGAAACATAAGAATCGTACATATAAATATATATATATATATATATATATAACCATGATTTTTTATATATTCATATATATATATATATATATATATATATATATATATATATATATATATATATATATATATATATATATATATATATATATATATATATATATATATATATATATATATATATATATATATATATATATATATATATATATATATATATATATATATATATATATATATATATATATACACATATATACATACACACACAAATAAACGATGACTACATGTATATAAATGCTCAATATATATATAGGAGCATTAATAATTATGAAAATGAAAAGTATTATTTTGTGACCAGACGACTGTTTCGAAACCCTAGGGCAAGGTTGTTTATTTTATCAATTGACACAAGAGGAAATAATGAGGTTGATTTAGTTTTAGCAACAAAGTGTATACTATCATATGTTTATATATATATATATATGCATAGGTTTTATTGCTCCCTTATTCTGTGGTTGAGCAATTGATTTTTCTGCACAAGGCATAATGCTAGCACCTCAATCTAGGCTCATGACTACTTTGTATGCAGGGGGTCTGTCTCAAATATGCTTCGAGTTTTTGTTTTTACTACCAGTTTCATCCTATACTTATCTTGCACTGATGAGTCCCTGTATGAAACAGTAATGTCTGTAGGATATTGAGTATACCAGATATTGAAAATATATATATATATAGCATGAAACAATATATATAAGGCATTGGCAAGTATATACCTCAATAATGCTTAATTTATAATTATTAATGCTCCTTAATTGTTGGAGTTCTTTTTGAACATGTAGTCATTGTTTCGTCCTATTGGGACTCATCATATATATATATATATATATATATGGGATATATAGCAACAAGTTGGTTTAGCTCTAAATTTATTCACACATTCCTACAAGTTGTTTCATGCTTTTGTCGACAATCATCAGAATAAGTGATATGGAAACATTACATTCAATTTACTCAATGACAATAGTACTACATTATATGAAAATATTGCCTGTATATTACTTAAATTATATGCATATATAATGTTCATCAACAGGAATTTATTTCTATGTCTACAGGTGTTTATTAGCTCAGATTTTTTATTTAGTGTTGCCATTTCTCTTTTGTATATAATATAAAACTTTTCTAAAAAAAGTACACAAGTTGCATCGTTTAGATATACTATTGTATGGGCTTGCTCTTCCAACAATTTTCCACGTTATTTTGTAGTCCATATTTTCCCTTTTCAATTTCCAAATGTGTTTGCTTAGCTCAGTAGAATTTTTCAAATTTTCTTTTATGAATGACTGTTTGTGATTTGTGATTTTTCGGACTATCATAGCTCCTTAATGTTGAGCACTATATAGAACTGTATGTGTATTGAGTAGTGAAAGGATATATATATATATATATATATATATATATATATATATATATATATATATATATATATATATATATATATATATATATTGTGCATATATATATATATATATATTCATATATATATATATTATATATATAAAAAACTTGGTCGAAAATGTACATTTGGAATAAACAACTGCGTTTGAGATGAACTTATTCATTTTATATATATCAGTACATATATATATATATATATATATATATATATATATATATATAAATATATAAATATCTTTTAATCAGTACAAACTTTGAACTTTATGTTGAAAAAAATATTACACTCTTATTATTTTTTTCTTATTACAGATTGAATAATTACAGCTCACTTGGGTCCCTAAAATATTGAAACAAAATATTTCTGTAATAAAAATCTAACTTGAAACTGGGTGTTAATTTTATTATCCCTCTATGTGATAATTTATGAGCTATTAGTACATGACATTTTATGATGATCATCCAGAATTTTTATTTTTCAATAGAGGTTATGATGAATCTTAAGTGTTTATATATCAATTATCCAGGTGGTGAGTAAAGTGCCGTGTTTTCCCTTCTACAGCATAATGCTTGCGCTCAATCAGACAAAGGTTGACTACTTCAGCCTCGATGTGGAAGGTTTTGAGCTCGACATACTACGCACCATTCCTTATGATAAGGTAATGTATGAAATCTTCACGGTTGTAAAACAGGATTTGATTGTGCATAAATGCATGTACTCATGTGTTCATGAGGTGGAAACTCCCACACACATTGTGTGTACAAATAAAAACAAACCCAATTTATTAGGTGCATCGTTTTGAGATTTACAACACACTTAGAATGTTCAATGTGTCCGACATTCACTACTCTCTTACAACCCTGCTCACACAAATAAAAACATTAAAACTAGCAATACAGTACTCACTTGTTGAGCAATGTGGTACATCCATTATAATGATATTTTTCTGCTGATAGCTGGAAATCAAGACCTTCAGCGTGGAGTATGTGCATGGTCGCGAGGGCGGGCAGGCCTATCTGGACTATATGCAGGCTCACGGCTACCGCATGGAGAAGGAACTGCATGAGCATAACGACAAGATGGCCATCAACCTTGACGACTACATTTTTGTAAAGAATTAATCTGATCTATTTGTGATAACTAAGATGACGCAAATTAAGCATTTATCAAAATATTTCGAGAGAACAACTACCTTTGAACCTGCGAACCATATACATGGTTCATGAACCAACAGTTTGCAAGTCATGTATGTGACCTAAATTACTATACTTTGTGAAGAACTAAGCAGCTGCCTCATTTAACAACAGTTTTGTCATACATAATATATATTGGAATTAATGGACTGTGTTATATAGCCCTATAGGCTTGGCGAGAGATTCCTCTACTGTCAACAGTTTTGTTGTCAATGCCGTAGCATGATGTGGATGTGATGATAGTAAGAAAAAAAGATTTCAATTTTGTTACTCATTGGATGGTTACTATTTTTCTGATCTTACAGTTACTTGATTACTAGATTGAATGGAAAGGTATAATGGTTGTTTTACATGTATTATCATAGTTATTATCAGCAGAATGGTGCTCTCTTTCTCTGTCTGACTGGATAACTCAGTAAAAATTACTCTGCTGTTTGATTACTTGTTGAGCATCAAGTACAAAGATTTGGCTCATTGAAAGACTCAGACAGAGGGAAAAGAAGACAACTTGGCGCCTTTCGCCAATTACTAAGTTATTAACCTTATCAGAGTCGGGACGGATGCTTTTGCTTCGTTGAGGCTGAGCTTGGGCTTGTGCTAGAATATTTTGATTCCTTCCACAATGCAGAAGTATCCCCCTGACGCTCTTCCACCTGCTGTCTGATGGCGCCGATGGTAACATCTAATGTCACTTCAATAAAAGAATCCCACAATGGTGACTGCAAGATTTCAATTAATTAGTAAGTAGTAGTGTATGAAAAACTGAATGGATATTACTACTCCGAACAATAGTTTACACAACGAACGAGGAACTATTTATATAGACTTGAAAGGTTGGTGTACAGAAAAGTATAGTATATTTATGCGTGAGGCACTAAGCTGTGATAGAATGTGTTTTAAAAATGTACATGTATAAATGTGACCCATGTTAAGTGACATATTAGTTTCTTAGATTAAGAAACTTTGATTGGGGCATGTGGTATTCATGGCGGGGAGACTGAATCGTCTAGGTGTTGCTGCTGTTGTTGATTTTTCGTGTTTTTGTTTGTTTGTTTTTTTGTTGTTGTTTTTTTGGTGTTTTTTTTAGGGGGGGGGGGTGGAGGAAATAATCCTGGAACTCGACATGCTCATCTTATGACTCAGCTCATGTGTTATAAAAGCCTATGCAAGGAATGTTTTATACCCAAGCCCTGACTGGGTTGGTTAAGACTATACACACGATGTCTGTAGGCTATCACTCTGTGGATCAGAGGTTCAGAAGGAACATTCTGAACATTCTGAACCTCTGATCTAACATTCTGAACCTCTGATCCTCAGAGTGATAGAAATGAAATCCAGATAAAGAAATCTCCTTTTGACAATTTTTATGCAATGAAATGTTGTCATTTTTGCCACATCACTGTTGATGATATACTGCACTATAATTAATTTGTACTGTATGTAAATGTATTAGGTCCCAAGGGAAAATTGTACTGTGACAAGTTATTTGACAATGGTGTGAATTATTCTAGCTTTTGTGTACACCAGCCGTATCATCATTGACCGCCACAATTTCGTAAAACTTTCTAAAAAATCCTAAACATAGGCATCCTATGCAGGAATCATAAATGTAGCTAGCAACAGCCTCTTATTCACACCTACCTCATGTCCCTGGGTCATTAGTATTCGACTCACAGCAAATTGCTCATGAAGATGGCTGCCAAACTGCATGCTGACGACCAGAATGCGTCCACAGAGCAGCCCCGGTGCTAACAGCAGGTGCAAGTATATCACAAACAGATTCATCGTGGTGTATCCACCCAAAGTGGTGGAACAATCAATATCAATAAATGAAGAAAACAACTCATCTAAACACAGTGCATGCAAATGAGCCTGGCGTCAGTTAATATATGTACCCTATAGACATAAAATCTGAAGAGAAAAAAACACTGTATCAAACAAAACCTGGGTAGGCTAAAAATGGGGTTAGGCATCCTGAGTAATAAAACATTTCTGTTTTTCAAGAGCGTTGGCCTACATCAATCCCACCATCATCTAGCTCCACACCAGACTAGGGGTCAATTATCTTTATAATTGGTGTAATTGTAGTTAATAAATGCATTTCTGCTTAATTGTGATCAAACTTTCCAATAAGGATGCAATTGTAATTGAATTGCCTTTTCTACGTCTACTGCAATTGTAATTGTAAATGAATTATAAGTGTAACTTGTAATTGACTTCTAAGTGTCTTAATCTTTACACGGGAAATCTATTCTTCATTCGTTGATATATAACCAGATTGCAATTACAGGCTAGCAGGTAGATTATGTCTAGCCTTTGTGTTTTTATGGCATTTGTATATCTGTGTCAACCAGAAGCAGATGAACAATGGTGATATTGCAATTGATCACCTTTAACCAGTGGCTATGACAACGTTTGTCCAGTCTATATCTAATGCCAGCAATCAGCATACAGTTAAAACCCTTTCATCAAGACAAACAAAAGGACATACGTCAGGCAGTTTCAATAGATGTTCACATCTGTCTCTGTGAGAAAATTTAGGATTCTCAGAGTAATAATCGCATATGGAGGTCCCTCTGCGAAGAGGTGGCGTTATTTGGAGGTCCTCCATTTGTTGCGTTGCTTCAGCAGCTAAAGAAAAAGCCTTGTGTTCACTTCGGTTCTAGCTATGTATCTGTGTGTGTATATCTCCGGACAAGGTAGAGGATTTACTGATGAACTAATTTCGTTCAAACTTTACCCAACTATGATTTATAAGGCAACACCGAAGTGATTCGATTTTGGAAACTCTACCAATTAAAGGGGAAAAAATGATTTTCCAAACCAGCAGCAAAGTCTACTTGGTGCGGTTTGCTGTTTGCTGCTATGTAGCAGAAAGGAGCCAAAAAGGAGCCAAAAACAATAGTCAAATTCTATTTATAATTGATATTGAAAAGGAACATGTTATTGTATTGTTAAATGAAATACAAAATTGTAATTGACCCCGAGTCTGCTCCACACAATCATGTCAGGTTTTGGAAATTTTGAACGCAGTACCTCTTCAACATTGCATAACTTAGTGAGCGCAACTTGATTGGAAGGCCATACCAAATGTGAAAAAAGCTAGATCTTGCCCATTGAACATGAACTTTTTAATGTGTGTTCATATGATTTGCAATGCTAAATATATATACTGATAATTGTGGAGTAGTAGATCATTCGGCCTCATTTGTTTCTTTTACAAAACTGATTTGTTATTGTTTAGCGTTTCCCATGGACACCATTTCAACACTCAATATTAGAGGTTTACTGATATTTTCATTCCCTCGACTGTGGTCTTGTGTAGCATGACCCAGCAAATACATTAATCATATATCCCAGCTCAACATGCATCACTGAAACATGTGATCAGTATGTGTACAGTACATAAGGAATGCTGATCAAACATATCAATGCATGTACTTGTACATAGTAGTATTATGAAATGAGTGTATAATTGTATTTGTAAATGGAATACAAAATTGTAATTGACCCCAAGTTTGCTCCAGACGACCAAGTCATGTTTTGGAAAACGAAGACTAAACTAGATCACCAAAAAATGTGAAAAGTAGGTCATTCTGCCTCACTTGTTTCTTTTATAAAACTGTATTGGGAGTTTTCAGTTTTATATATATATTTGCCATACAAACCATTTCAGTGCTCTACATTATGGGTTTGCTGATATTGTCATTCCCTTGACTGCGGGTTTGCAAGGAATGGCAAAAGAAATACATTAAGGGCCCGGCCATTTACGTTCTGATGGGGGGGGGGCGGTAGAAATTGGCGCGAGTTATACTTTCAAATGGAAGACCGTTGGGGTGGGGGGGGGGGTCATACTTTTGGTTTTGAGGGAAAAGAGACGATAAGCGCAAGCATAATAGCACGAAACTTGCAAAACAATATAAGGTTTTATTGACAAATGTCAATTGACAAATTTGAGCGCCATTAATTTTAAGTATATCATACTTAGTTCTACTTTGTTTAATTTATACCAGCATTACAAATGATTATAATCAGACTTAAAGTAATCATAATGCTATAACAGGGCCATAGTTACATATGAGCCATAGGAGGCAACTGCCTCAAATGTTTCTTCGGTCTTTGGTCAAAACTTGAATGAAACTGAGTTTTGAAATATGGGATTTAAGGTTACTATTCTGTTTAAATTAACGTCAGACGCTATGATAAAAGGTCTAAATTCCAAAACATTCTTGGGAGAGAATGCCCCCAACCCTCCTAGAAAAGCTGTAAACCTCCTCATTCAACATATTTTGACTCCCATCTTTTGCAATCCTGGCTACGGCACTGTACAAGTAATGCCTTGACATACATGTGTACATAGATAATTCTAAAAAAAATAACCTTTTTTGATATTCCAGCCATATTTTATGCCTTTGAGACAAATGAAATCAAACGCAAATCTAAATGTCTGATAATGGACGACTACATACAGGAGGAATGTTCGAAGTATTCTAAAAAGGAGTATGATAATGATAAAAAAATTTGGAAGTCGTAGACATGGTAGAATCTCAGACTCTGAATCTGAATCAGAGTTACAGTCCTTCCAAAATTCTTATTTGTGTATCCCAGGACCATTTATTTGCGGTATTTCAGATCATAATCGATTAGACAGAATAAGTTGAATAAGGAGACGAAATAAAGTTTGATGATTGCTTTACCTGATTTGTGAATCCAGTGTTTCCACAGATTTTGCACATTAAAATTCAACGACTTTTTAAGACAGATTTTAATTTTTCCAAGAAATCTTTCGAGATACCTAATTTCATCCAAATAGGGTCTATGTAAAGATCAAAGATCACAATAATATGTAAATAATCGAGTTCTATTCTTCTTTTGCAACCATCTAAAGATATAGCAATCTTAGCATATTTCATAATCTTAGCATATTAAATAATTATGTCGTGTGTGGGTCTCGCGCAAAGCACACAAATACTAGGCTTTGGAAAATATCAAGATGCAGAATAACAAAATCTTATCTCTACTCAAACAGCATTGAAATTACCATTTTAACCAAAATGTAATGACTTTTTATTAGATTTCATTTTTTCAATGACTCATTACAAAATTCAATTACTTTTCCAGGATCTTGAAAAAATATGAATTTCAATGACTTTCACTTGAACAGATTGGGGGGAAATCATACTTTGATTTTTCCATTAATGAGGGGATGGACTTTCATTTTGTAGATTATGGG
>CM032665.1:42480873-42513031 GCA_019095985.1 Streblospio benedicti
TCATAAAAGCGTTGCCGTGGCCAGATTTTGAATCTTCCCGAGCCACCCCCGCCCCCCGCATTTTAGGTCCAGCGTTAAAATCCGGGATGAAAAATAAATCACTGTGGCATGGAAAAGTGACAAGGCGTCATGATGCGGCGTGAAATATAACGCGCTGGCCAACTTGGTGTCATTATAAAAGTCTCTGTGTGTACCTATAATGGTGGAAAACTGTATAGAAGGCCTAAAGGTCTGTTGCCCATCGTTGTAAATGCTAAACTATTGCTGTGATGCTATTGTGACAATGTCATTCAACAAAGATTTCTCTCCTATTTCTGATGTTTGTAGCATGACGGTGCCATGCGTGATGAAAAGCCGCACGAGGTACAGGCAATTTAACATGGGAGAACACTGCACGTTATGGCTCATCGCCCAAAGCCGCAGTAAACGGCATCATGCGGTACCATGCAAGGTGAAAAGCACTGACAGCACAAGCCAGCAGGGACTTGCGCGGTATATGTCCACATTTCCTCGGAAGTCGCATATACTGTGTGAACTTTTGCTAGCATCATGGGCGCGGCACTGAAACGGCACAATTTTTATAACGCGCTGTGCCGCACCCGGTATAATCATGCCGTGGGGTACCATGCAGCGGCGGGGCTCCCGAACACTCTTTTTGTGGACTTTGTCATTTTTCACCCTAAAATGACCATGATGCACGGTGCCACGGGCCGGTCTAATGAAGTGGTTAGGCACAACTCTGATTACTATACATCTTATGACTTTATTACAGACACAATACAAGTACCAGCTAATATATAAAAACAAAACACGTCTACACAATACCATATAAAAACATATAATGACCATACATTTATAAAAAAAAAAAACTATCTACATTACAGAGTGTCCATCAATTACTATTAGCATATTTTCAATCCACATCCAAGCAAGTGAACAGTTCGCTGTAAAACGCACAGATACGCATTGTACTATAGTATTAGAAGAACACGACAACCTTAACATTGACTTCCTAAGAAGAGTAATAAAAGAATCTATCTGTAATGATACACACAATTCTGAGATGCGTTAGATAAAGAATAATACTACTGAATCATTTGTTTTAATGATTTATACTGAAAATACACATCAGTATCACATCTCATTTAAAATCAAATCGATTATCTAAGCTGTTTAAAAGATATTCATATCTACATCTGGGAAGAATAATAGATTCAAAAACCAGAAAAAAACACTGAACTAATTGCCACAGGCCTGTAATTACTCTCATTTATCAGCGAACCCTTTGCATCTTTAATCACAGTTACAACAACTGATGCCATAGCGGAACTAGGTATAAATGTATGCATAATCATACAATTGATAACCATGGCAAGCATACATAATACACGTAGGCTCGGTAGCAATATCGTTTTTCATTAGCCACCAATACATCTCAGAGCAATACATAGACAAAACCGGGTGAGTTTGTAATGTGAATTATTTATCAGGTGAGTTCTTGGTGTGTATCACGGTGAGCACGAATGGTGAGCCTGATGCGCCCCAAGGACGATTCCTGGTAAAATAATTCATGTTACACAACGAACCCGATTTTGTATTTATCATTCTTTTCTAAACAATTACAACACTGTTTTTAAAATGTTAAAAAGAAGTTCGGTTGAGTACAAGCAAGATAACCATGGTATCACTCCTCTTCGAAGATGGGTGATAACCCTCTCCGGGTTATCAGATACTTCTGGATCATGATAACCAATGAAATTACGCGAAAAAGAATAATAAGATGCCTATGAGCTCGCATTCTTCTTTGTACTCCGACAATAATTTCATATTAAGTTTACATTAAGCTCCCACCACTGCACAACGGTTAAAGATTGGCGACGGTAATCCAGGAATTATAATTTTTAATTTCCATACGTTTGGGGAGTGTGTGCGTGTGGGGGGGCAATCCTGTGTGACCTAAATTTTAAAGAGAAATTCATTGCTAAATTTTGTCTACATGTATCTTTTTTACTCCATAAATGCATGCAATTTATACTAGTCATTTAAGCACATATATTTTTATTCATATTCAGGTATCAAACTATTGGTAGCTACCCATTATCGTATTGCTGATGTTCTTCATTTAGGCCTACCAGATTTTACTTGTAAGTAAACAAACATAAAGATGAAGAATCTTATTTATTTATTCGTTCTCAATATTGGTAACTTGGTGATTTCATAATGGGTGCTTGATTTTTAAAAGCTCAAAATTCTGCACAGTGACAAAAGCTATGTGTTCTCTGTGAAAGAGATTCTTTATCATGGGTTGCTTTTTCAGTGGTTGGGATGGAATCGGTACAATGTGCAGGTTTTCATTTTGATGGGAAACGTTTTGGAAAATCATTTGCATAAACATATGTTAATAACCTTAATTGCTGTAGTCATTATTAGTCATTTGTAAAGTGTGTCAAAAACAAAGATGTTAATGTTTTGACATGAAGCTGATAACTCTGGGCACAAATTAACTCAGAACATGCGCAAACTCACTTAGGGAGGGAGCGACCATCATTAATTGTACAGGGCAGGGCAGTCATTTGGTATTGACGAGTCAAAAAAAATGAACGCCCTCCCTAACTGTCTACGCTAAAATTGAATGCCCTCCCCATGTGAACATTAAGAAACTGAGTGCCCCCCCGCCCCACGCACACACACCCACATAAATAATAAATATGAACAATGGCATGCTTTTGTATTATAAAGTTTGATATTGGACAGATTCCCTGAAAACTGTTGATGGTGTATTGCAATGAATCATTCACTGTCGATGGTCAATGGATATAAATTTAGCAATCTATTTGACTTGTTGACATTACAATACAGTTAAAAACCATGCATATTGGAGGAATACATCAATTCGCTACAAAAGTGCGTAAACTATTACCTTTCGAGTTTGAGAATTGAGTGCCCTCCCTCTCACTTTGAATTAAAATTGAGCTCCCTCCCTGCTGTGGCCAAAGGAAATTGAACGTGCACCCCCTCCCCCACCACTGCCAAACAACCGCCCTCCCCCGTACAATTATTGATGGTCACTCCCTTATTTCAGACGACAGTGCGATGTTACAACTACAATGTATTTGTACTTTTCTTTGTGTTTTCTTTCGGGTATTTATTCCGCTGCCTGGAGTCAATATATTACAACGAATCCCCCCCCCCCCCTCCCCAAACAATCAAACAATAAACGAAACTGAAAAAGCATTTACCGAAAATCTTTAAGGGTTTTAATGTTTTAAGTTATTGCAATTTTAAAATGTTGCACAACTATTTCCTTGCGAAAATATGTTAAATGTTTGTAAGTGATGCGCTGTTATATAAGAGGCTTGTGACCTCAGGGGGGGGGGGTACTTCCATAGTCGCCCTATACCGCATGTGCCACTGATAGGGGTCACCTTATTCAACCACTCAGTTTCACTAGGGGTCCCCGTTTCCACCACTCGGTTTTACTAGGGCTCAACTTTTCCACCACCCATTTTCACTAGGGGTCAGGATTTCAATATTCCAGCCAGTTTTACTAAGGCAGGTTCAACTTAGAGGTTTAATATCTAACTCTCTTTTCGTGTGATTTTGCATTATTTAGCCATAAAAAAGCATAAAAAGTAAATATAAATTGTAGAAAATCTTGTTTTCATTACAGTATCACATAGAATAATACCCCTCAGGATAATACCCCATTGATTTCATCGGGTGGTTTCACCAGGGGTATCATTTTCATAGTTTCACTGGTTTCACGAAGGGGTATGATTTTGCAGTGGCACCCTCCTACCCATTCTTCCCTGAAGTAGCACCCCCCCCCCCCCTACCGAGCTTGTGACCTGTGTAAACAACCATTGAGTCACCCTGTATGACCAGTGTTTTTCTGCCTCATTTTGTCAGGCCAGGTACGGCGTAACACGAGATTGGCAAGCTGGACGAGCAGGAGGTCTAGGATTTCCATGACGGTGAGGAGGCTACCGCCCAGGAAGAGCCCAAGCTGGCCTCCCAGGTCCCCGAGCAGGGATGAGAGCGGGTACACCACTTGCTGGGTGACGCGCTGGGACGGTGTTCTAAACCACATGGAAATGTATCGCCCCCAGCCATCAGGAGTTTGAGGGGTTGCTTTAGTGATGAAATAAGTGGTTTCTTTACATGATCGTCGACAGTGAGGGCATAATCTGACTGCGTAACGTTCACCATGAGCCAAATCAGGGTTACACCAGCGATTTATAGCTGGTGAAAGAGAACCAAGAGGGTAACAGCTGAATTTCTCATACAAATTGCTGTCTTGGCACTCTGATACACAAGCATCGTAGCTATAAGCATGGTACTTAAGTGGGCTTTCAGCCTCGGTATCAACACAGTTCCCGTATGGCGCAGGTACACGCATGTAGTCTTTGCGTGTCACAGTTAATTCTAAAGGCAATGGGCCTTCTAGCTCTTCTCGCGTTAGTGTTATGGTGTTGCTGTGCATCTCTATGTGAGGAACGTCATGGTCGTGGAACTTTATTACAAGGGACGGATTTGGTCGGTTAGAAAACAGCGGGTCATGGTCATTTTTCAAAAAATGCAAAAAAATAGAGGGGAGTATAATTTTGTCTGAAGCCTCAACGGGGCGTGACAAAGATGAATCTATTATATAGAAACTGACAGTCCAGCATAAGCCATAAATTCCATCAAGAAAATCAGTTACGTTGACGTGGTAAGCGTTAAAATCATATTTCGATAATCTATTGGTGTCATTATATCTGATAAAGCCTTTCTTCTCGTTAAATATGACGGGCATACCACCATAACGCGCATGGTCATCGAAGTCTGAAAGAGTGACATAGTTGAGGTGAATATCATAATATTTGACCACAGTCTTATTAAAGGCCCATATAAAAACTTGCCAATTAGGCGCCTCCACGAGCTTCTGCATATCTATGTGGAGACGATGTGCGTCTAGCTCGTCCCTAATATAGGAGAAGGCGTTCCTGCCCACGTGGGGAGCAGGCTCGCCGTGCCAACTACCGTACTGGTAGGTGGCATTGAGAAGAACAAGCATTGTCTCATTTGTAAGAGGAGTTTTTAGTAGTAGCTCTATAGCAGTGTCATAAGAGTCTAAACTAATAGGCCTATGAGAAATATTAATTATAGGAGATTTAAAAATAATATCAGGTTGATCATGAAAAGCTGTGTATAGGAAATGGCGAAGAGAAAAGTTTGACAAATTTCCATCAACATCATAGCCAAAATCCTCATGCAACACTTTAAATAATACTATGCGTTTCAGTTCATAATTACTCCCCTTGATCGTCCAAGGATACTTCATTATGTAAACACCTGAGTCAAACATACGGTCGATGTATGCATAGTCAAAAACTTCAGAGTGGCAAACGCTCATAGCTGGGAAAGGTTTGTCATCCAAGGGAAGTGGTGCTGTTATGTCATAGACGTCCCCTGCCATGTAGAGCGTAAAAGCAAGAGCACCGACACGCAAATACCACGCAAGCCCCGTGAACCACAATAATACCCAAGCTGTCCTCCTTATCCAGTGCTCACCAGGCCTGAAGATGTAGGCGATCCCATGGCAAGTAGAGGTCTGTGTGTAGTCCGTGAACGCTTGTCCAAACGTCTTAAGTTCAGAATGATCCTTTTCAGAAGTTTCATTTTTAATCGTTACGACACTAGCGTCATCATTGAGGCTATCCGTGATTCTTGTGGACATAACTTGGTCTGCAGAGGCGGATTGTCCTTCTATATCATCGAGTCCTACGTTAGTGGAGTCCGAATTTCTTACCAGGGCGGCAACGTTTGTGACACTGGAGTCCAGCTGCAGGGACACTGATCTTGTCGGCGACATTATCATTTCATTCCCAACACAATGCGTTTCATGGTGTAATGTGCATCTAGCCTCTTGTATTTTATACTCAATTTTTTCTTCCAATTTAGAAAACTTTTCAGATACATCGCGCACACACTCATCTACTTCCTCTATACGCGTATCAAACTTTCTGTCGAGATTACCAACAAGTTGGAGCACCGCTATAATCTTTTCTTCGATATCCTTGACATGCGCCTCGTACACTGGACTGGTCTTTGTATCCAACGACTTGTCCAATTTCTGCAATAAATCGCTATTGCTCTCACTCGCCTGTTCGCGAACACTTGCACACCTATCCATGGGCACGTGTTGGTCAGTATCTTCTTCATTCTCCATGTTATTATCCAGGTCAGGATTCACAATATGCGTCTCGTACACTGGACTGGTCTTTGTATCCAACGACTTGTCCAATTTCTGCAATAAATCGCTATTGCTCTCACTCGCCTGTTCGCGAACACTTGCACACCTATCCATGGGCACGTGTTGGTCAGTATCTTCTTCATTCTGCATATCATTATCCAGGTCACGATTCACAATATTGCAACTTTCTCTCAGAGACTCATCCATGGCTCCTCTCTCAGTCCGTGTGTCACAAATGATGCTCGTGCTATTACTTGTAAAACGAATGATAAATGATATAATAGCCTCTATTATTATACATCGCCATTCCATTATGACTGTATTGTTCTGCATGCCATCGTGGAATAATGTATGAAGTGAAAACAATTGGGCGAGTGCACACAGCAGTTACATGTATGTTATTGACTAGTTGACTTGGATCAGCGAGACAAATGCTTTGAAAATGAAGTCCCTAGCAGTTCTCTTATTGCCAACCACATAAGGGATGAAGTACATTTTGTCACGATCCACAAAAGTGGGACAGTGTTCTCTTTTTTCTTGACTCCCCCTGCCCCCTAAAAGTGGAAACATCAGATGTGTGACATAACCAAAGAATATCTACACAGTGTTTCGCGATATTTATTCGAATATTATTTATATATGCCGTAAAATAACAGTTTTATATATCATGAATGTAAATCATAATAGTAATTAATGTGTGAAATATTCTGTGCATCTTTTAATGCCACGTTTAAATAGTAAATAGTGGAATTCTGAATATGAAAAGTTTTAGGGCGCGCAATAAAATATTAGAGCCACAAAAAAGTGGAATATCCAAAACTTGCCCCCCCCCTCCGCTAAGTGGAACACTGCTCCACTTTTGCGGAGCGTGACGAAATGTACATCATCCCTAATAAAGCAAGTGTAAGATCACCCGGGAAACTGCGCTTAATGAATAGTTGGTCTGTCTGTGGAGGTTTGCACCGTTGTCTCTTCTAGAAAGATTGGGACCAAGCAATACTAGGATGGTCTTAATATAACGGTAATGTCATTACAGTGGTGTTGGGAGTTCTACGGCAGGATATCTTCTGATATTTGCACCTGTCTACTCGGGCGCCTGCGCATAACTGCACACGCATACACGTGCTCATCGCTGTTTGTCGTTCAGGTTCATGGTTCAGTAGGTACTACCAAGTGTAGTGTACATGTACAGCCATTGCAATTGAAAAATAGCCACCCGTTGCATCATGTTTAACCTCAAATATCTTTGTAATCTCACCGACAACAGAAATGAGGAGTTATACATGCAAAGTTTGCTATGTTTGGCTTTGTGTGAAACAAAAAATTATCATATCAAGAAGAAAATACCAATTTTATTAATGATTAAAAGCAGTGGGTTCAAAAATGTCAAAAAACACTTTTGTGTATTAGCCATAAATGGCGTCTGTAAATATGTCTAAGCTATATTAGACCTCATTCCAAACACACTAGCATGTTAAATGTGCAATAAAATATATCAAACCCAATGTAATCAACAAATTTAAAAACTCACATAATTTTTTACAAAACATTTTAGCTCGAGTTGGAGCACACCTTAAGCAAACAAGATGGAATCAAACCCATAATCCTATGCATACTATGACATTGCTTTGCATGACTGTGTGCTTTTTCATAATAGGAATATAAATATAAGCCACACTTGAAGAAAGGGCAGCATTGGTTTAATTACAATTGGACGTCAAACCGGTATACATTATCAAATCAGATGGGACATTATGTGCATACCATTCATATATAGGTCCTACATCAGGACAGTCCATAATAAGAACTTTCAGTAGTGATGCTAGCTGGCCTGTAATTTATGGTGTTGTGATGGTGGCGCCTCCACACTGCTCATACTATGATGGCCCAAAACTATCAAACCGCTGAAAACCTTATAATGCCCCCCCATCCCACTGTTGACTGGTCACAATTTACGTTAACGTGAATTGTGAGCGAGCTCCATAAAATTGCCCATCTAAAATTTAAGCAACACAACTTGAAAACAATTAAATGACGACTGACATGGACTCTTAACCTCACACACTTTTCTCGTCATAACAGGCCTATTGTGCACACAGAGAGCTTTGATTAAACCATTATACATGTGGATGTCCTGTGCATGGTTAAAATTTACAGTGGTCAAATTTTATGGCAGAAAGACCATTTTGGATTGTGTGGTGACAACTTAGGTGAGCATAAATTATGACATGTCACAATTTACATTGGTTATAGTTTACGATCTACCCCCCCCCCCTACCCCCCCCCCCCCACACACACACAGTACTGGTGTGAACTGTTTATTTCCACTTTCTGTAACAAAACTGGTTAGCATTAAAATAGAAATATTATTGATGACAGTAAGGAAAGTGACCACCTATCATTATTAAGATGATAGCATATTTCTTAAAACATGCATATGGAGTGAATGGTCTATACCTATAAGAGGCCGTCACTAGTAGGCTTATATGTGTGCCTGTATAATGATTTGGAGCATGTGCAAAAGTTTCATACATGTCTCTTCCATTGCTTCTCCACCCCATCATGTTCAATCCTTGGGACTGTCTTTTCTCTCATTGTATTGAATCTGGCTGATATACCATTTTGTCAATAGTGTATACTTTCTTTTTCAGCTGTATTATTGGTAAAATTAATTCGTGTTTTAGAATTTAAGTTTAAAACCAAATTTCATTTAAGATTGCAGCCGAAAAAGAGAACTAGAGGGTCTATACACTATTGATAATGAGATCTATTGCTGTAAGCCAAATATACAGAATAGTTGATATTCAATTAAAGTGACACTATGTGAACTACATAGTTATGAAAATGTTATTGCAGGATAGTTGTTAATAACTAAAATATCACATATGCCCAACCTTCTCCAACATTGATCTACTTGTCATAATCTCTAACTCCTTCAGGTTGAAATGTTTAAGGTATAGTGTCATGCCAAAAAGTTCCCAATACATGAAACTGCACCGTGAATGATAGTGTTGGTTTTAATTCAAAAGTCACTAAATTAGTGGAAATAGTGTGATTACGCTTATAATTTGTATACCACCACTTCTATTATGGTGATTTTAGTCTATCAGAGCAATAAAAATATAGAAATAGCCAAACCTCTTTATTCTAATTTCACCATTTTTTTCATGATCGTCACATTTGCTTTGATTAAAATTGTTTTTGTTAAGGTTAGACCACGATGATGTGTTCAACAGAAAGCTTAAACATTCAGACATCAATATTTATCAACAGAGATATCAAAGTATGACATCTCCATTGCCAAAAAGTCACTTTCATAGGAGAACCCTATGGCTATTTTTCAATTGCTTCCATACTGAAAGTTGATGTGTGCAAGTTTAATTTGCAGTAAAAATGCATCATCTGTTGGTGGCAGTTTATTAGCTGCCTTATTAGAACAAAGACCAGCCCTTGATACATTCAGTGATGTGCATTCTGTATGACCATATAATGCACCTACAAAATATGTGCAAAATAGAATCCATTTTGAAGACAGAGGTTCAGTACTAAGTGTTTTCATGTCGACTATTTCTGAAGTGATTTTGAGAAACACATTGAATACAGTATTTTTACCTATACCATTAATACTTCAAATCCAAGATGGCTGCCATTGATGCCATGTTTCTTTTAATTAGTATGTGTTTGACAGAATTCTTTCACCAACACTATGATACATAAGTCAGGTACGTTAGACCATTTGACCATTCAGAGAACAAAAAGTTCTGTCATTCCAAATGGGAATGTTAATGATCATGTGTTATATGACTTGACTTGACTAGTCTCAATGGTAGGGACTGTGTGTAGGCCTTTTCATTCTTCCAGAGGTAAAAAAAGATACTTTACTTTGTGACGTGCGTGGCTAAGCTATGTATTTACACATTCTGACATTGTGGTCCATGGAAGGAGGATAAGTTTTTCCAGTCGTCATTAAATCTGCTCTTAAAGGCATTTACTGATGGGGCTTGACACCCGAGCCAGGTAAAGTTCCAAATAGAGATGATGGACTGCGAGAAGTTTCCTCTTATGTTTAGCCAAAAATCTGTCTTTACGGAGCTTCAGAGAGTTACCCTGTAAGTCGTTTTCTAAGAGTATGAGTGATGGCTGTTGGACATCATAGAAGCCGTGGAGGTATTTGAATACCTGGATCATGTCACCTCTAGTCTTGATGCTCTACTTCAGAATCTTTGGTCTTTCAGGGTTGGGTTTGTTGTACAGATGGGATAGAAGGTTTGCGGCTCTGTGCTGTACATCCTCGATATCACTGCACAGTATCCTCAGGTGTGGTTGCCAGATGCAGGGTCCATATTCCAGGATAGGTCTCACCAGGCTCTTGTACAGCTGGACAAAGGTTTTCTTCATCAGATAGTTAAAGGACTTGCGGATGACTCCAATGATGCAAAATGCCTTTGATGGTGCCTGCGCTATGTGGTCTTTGAATGCTAGCCTGTTGTCCAAGATCCTTGTCTGCTTCATTGAGACTTGCAGGTCCTAATGGCCTTCATCAGTGTCTCTTCTCGTATACTGCTTCGTGTCTCGGCAGGTCATTAATGAACAGGCCAAACATTATCAGCCCAACAATGGACCCTTGTGCACACCGCTACTCACATGCACCTTGTGTGATTGGGTGCCATTGATGACAACGATCTGTCTGACTGTGAAAAGATTTTTCAGCCACTTGAGGACTTTGCCTCTGATGCTGGAAGCGTGTATTTTTGCCAGGAGACGACGGTGTGGGACAGAGTCAAACGCCATTTGATAGTCCATGTATTAGATCTCCACACTGTCGCCATCATCCAGGATACTTGTCCAGTTATCCATGACCTCAGCCAGTTATGTGATCCCATGTTGTCCTTTCTGAAAAAAGTTACTTTGTTGTTGCTTTTCAGGTGTTTCATCATCTGATCTCGCACCAGCTTATCCATGACTTTACATAGGATGCATGTAAGACTCACTGGCCTATAGTTTCTTGCTGTCGTTTTACTGCCTTTCTTTTGAATTGGCGTAACCAGTGCACTAGGTGAGAGTGGCCCTGTATCAAGGGATAGCCGGAACAGGTGGGCGAAGGGCTCCTCAAGTTCCTCTGCTGCCTGTGACACGACACATTGGCCAGTGATGGAGGCTGTTTAGTTGCTTCTTGACTATTTCAATAATGATAGCGAACTCTGTGAATTCATCCGTGAAGCTATGCTCTGGTGGGCGGGGGAAGGGGCCATCATCCTCTCTCGTGAAGATGTTTTAAAAGAACTGGTTTAGCTCATGGGCCTTTTCAGAAAGTGACATCTTCTAAATAATTTGTCACAGGAGAGCGTTTACCACCTACAGTATCATCCAGTAAATATCATTCTTTGAGAGTCTACTACCGAGTATTAGTTTGGATGGAAAATAGTCCATGATGATCCTTCTAAATGGGAGTAGGAAAGCAAATGACATTACTGCCTTAAACTGAATGATATAAAGGTTGCACCACAGTGTGTGATTACTGTCATACCCTGCAATTCCACAACACATTGTCTTTGGAAGAAATGTAGCTGTCAGTTGTACAATCTGGCATGTACATCAGCATGTGGCTCTTGCCAATTAACAAACTGTCACAATCAATGCAACAATGATTTGGAAGATGTAAAGGAAGAACCATAGACACTAGAGGTTCCCAAGCAATGGGACCCTAGATTCTTTAGCCACTCAATGTAGGAGGCTTGTGGCTTTCCCACAGGGAAATCATATCTGAATATTATCTGTTATATATTTATAAATGTACATGTATCTGTATGTATCTGTTGTACGTTCTTTGGTTTAGAATAAATGTTGTTACCGTAATAATCTTTGTGCATAACTCTCTCGTGACTAGAGGTATGAACGAGCTGAGATTCCATTACCATTCAAATTAAGTTTACCAATATATATGTTGTCACATTTCAATGCTAAATGGAATCACCGTGGATTTATGAGATAATATCAGGTTAAAACAGTAAAATGACACAGTGCAGTTGCAATCCGTAACCCTGAAAAGCTAAAAATACATGTATTACACAGCAACATTGCGTAGAAATAAAATACGTAAAATGTTCACAAAAAAGTGATAGCATATTTGGATTTGAAGGTCAAGATAAGGTCAAATAATCAAAATGATGCTGAAAATGGAATCAGTGACACCTTTAAACCCTAAAACCCAGTTATCACACGTTGATGTAGGTTTAAAAGTAAAATATGTAAACTCCACATGGTAAGTGACAGCCATCTTGGATTTGAAGGTCAAAATAACGTCAAATCATTAAAATGATACTGGAAATGGAATCAGTGGCCCTGTTAACCCCAAATTCCATGTAATACACAGTAATGAAGCTTAGAAAATAAATTTATTACGATATGCCCAGCGGCCATTTTGAAAAACGTCTAAAAAAACTCTTTCGGATTGGGTGATTGTTGTAGACTTTTTTCCGTGATAGAATGGCATCATATATATTGAAAAAAATCATAAAACAATTTCTTGCTTTTTTCTGACAAAAACAACTTAAAATGACTACTAATACATGATTTTGTATTAGACATTAAATTGGAGTGGTCAGAAATATTAGTCTGCCAAATCTTCAGTTTTGATCCGATCATACCCAAATGTTTAGTGAGAGTGCATAATTGTATCGTTATTGAGTGTAGATAATATCAATGTGATTGCATGAATAATAACTTCACCAAAAATCTTTTGAAATTGCATTTGTGACAAAAACCTAAAAAATGCTATGTTTATGCAAATTAGGCATATGCAAATGAGATAATTTGCATATTCATTGTAATACCCTAAAGGTAGATTCAAATACATTTTATATGAGATATCAAACTTATCTCTATCTAACATACTAAAGATTTTGTAATGGTTTTTATATTGTGTAGTTTTGGTCTAATTCATGCTGACGTTACCATGGAAACCACAATTTTTCTCAATTTTCCCGGCACTTACAGCGCTGGCATCAGGCAGCGCCTTAAACTAGACAAAATTTTTCCGCAACTTTTGGTATGTTGCAGTGCTTGTTAAAATCTGGTGCAAGGTTCCAAAATTTTCTAGAGGTCATATGTGCAGCCCTATTAGCTTTTTCTCTCAGCATGCGGCACCCATAATGCAAGCCTGCTGTACGCCATGCTCTCAAGTGGCAGCAGTTAAGGACACTTGAAAGCATCGCCTCTAGTTTTGTTGCTAGAATTGTTGGCCCTAGAAAACAAGTGTATTTATTTGCAATAAGAAATGCACTTATTACGCCAGTAGTCCTATGTGTATGTATGGGAGAGATGTGCCGAGGAATCTCATAGTGGCCCCTGGCCCTGCCAAATTCAGCACGCAAATTTGTGGCATTCGTCTAGCACAATGTTCCCCTCTTTCGAGATATGAGCTAAAAGGGCAAACCGCCTTGATGACGACAACAACAACAGCAACAGCAACAGCAACCGAAACAGCAGCAGCAGCAGCAGTAGCAGCAGCAGCAGCAGCAGCAGCAGCAACAACAGCAGCAACAACAACAACAACAACAACAACAACAACAGCAGCAGCACGAGCAACAGCAGCAGCAGCAGCACCATCAGAAGCAGCAGCATCAGAAGCAGCAGCATCAGAAGCAGCAGCAGCATCAGAAATAGCATCATCAGAAGCAGCAGCATCAGAAGCAGCAGCATCCGATGCAGCAGCATCATAGGGAGCAGCATCAGAGGCAGCAGCATCAGAAGCAACAACATCAGAAGCAGCAGCATCAGAAGCAGCAGCATCAGAAGCAGCAGCATCAGAAGCAGCAGCATCAAAGCATCAGCATCAGAGGCAGCAGCATCAGAAGCAGCAGAAGCAGCATCAGAGGCAGCAGCATCATCAAAGCAGCAGCATCAGAAGCAGCAGCATCAGAAGCAGCAGCATCAAAGCAGCAGCATCAGAAGCAGCAGCATCAGAAGCAGCAGCATCAGAAGCAGCAGCATCAGAGGCAGCAGCATCAGAAGCAGCAGCATCAGAGGCAGCAGCATCAGAGGCAGCAGCATCAGAAGCAGCAGCATCAGAGGCAGCAGCATCAGAAGCAGCAGCATCAGAAGCAGCAGCATCAAAGCAGCAGCATCAGAGGCAGCAGCATCAGAAGCAGCTGCATCAGAAGCAGCAGCATCAGAGGCAGCAGCATCAGAAGCAGCAGCATCAGAAGCAGCAGAAGCAGCAGCATCAGAAGCAGCAGCATCAGAGGCAGCAGCATCAGAGGCATCAGAGGCAGCAGCATCAGAAGCAGCAGCATCAGAAGCAGCAGCATCAGAGGCAGCAGCATCAGAGGCAGCAGCATCAGAGGCAGCAGCATCAGAAGCAGCAACATCAGAGGCAGCAGCATCAGAAGCAGTAGCATCAGAAGCAGCAGCATCAGAGGAAGCAGAATCAGAAGCAGCAGCATCAGAAATAACAGACACTAATTGAGGGTGGGGTTATAATTTAAGTTTTCAAGAAAACCATATCCATAGTTTTGTCTTATTTACCATACCCTTCTTTTGTTTTGGCCTTGTTTCCAGCAACCCATAAATTTTGGGCGTTTGTCGTGAAATCTCACATCACTTTTTTGCCTCTTTTCCAACATCCCTCTTTTCCAGACCCTTTTCTCGACATCCCACTTCATTATATTGTTATAAAAGGTGGCATGAGGAATTGACGTGATATTGAACTATTATATATATCAGGTGTAATTCCAATTCACGCTAATTGCCCATACCGGGTCAGGTGAAAGGCACATTCGCACCTTTAAATATTTCAGTGGATACTACTTGGGCTTTTTTATAACAGTTGAACAATGGTTCGAGTATTTACTGCGGAAGACCCTAATATGATTATCAACTTTACTGAGGATGCTCCACTGGTCCTAATCCATGTAAATAGCGCAGACCACTTAGTGGAATTGTGGCGGGTGGCATTTAGGGGTTTCAACGGGGATGAATAATACGCTGCCTACTTATACAGCCACTGAGAAACAATGTCTCCAAACCTCCTGAACGAGGCCCTTCAGCAAGATCTAGTCCGGCCGGCCTCTGTTAGAAAGAGTATGTGATGTGATTCCTGCTTGGAGGCAGAATGACCCCGTCCCCATGTCCACCAGCTTATCACAATCATTCACTTGCAGAATAGTATATATGCTTATATGAGGCCTATGAAAATTGGTCTACCAATTATAAGGTGAAAATGTTATTCTATTTTTATTAATTTAGTTTTACTCTGACACTAGCGGATCCAAGTTATCCCAGAAAAGATGGGGGAGCAATCATTGGATTCTATGGGTTCTGTCCGAGCTATTTGATGAAAATTACATTTTGGGGTGAAAGAGGTTGGGGGTGCCACATGGATCTGACGGTGGCTGAGAGTCTTTGAGAGGCTATAGTGCCATGTTGCTAGCACGTGACCCTAACTCTAATTGACAAGCACCAAGCTGATACCACTTCATCTCTGTTAACGTTTATCAACGTACAAGAGAAGTACAGTTCCTCATGAATATCAATTTGCATATCTTTGTTTGTCTTGTCTGCTTCCAATGCTACAGCCGTTTAAACAGTATTTCTGGTTTTGAAATTTGAATCAGAAATTATCAATAAAAAGATAGAAACGAGATCATATGCCACTCATTGACAGCATCATTGCATAATGTAATTTTCATTTCAAATTGCTAGTTACATGTATATGATTTTCATGCATCAACACTTTTTTCAGCTCTTTTTATCTTACAAAGTCCCGCACCACATCCAACCAAAGGCGAGGTAGTCACAGCACTTCTGCAATAGATACCTTTTACCATCATGAACTATTGGTCTTGGGAATCCCCAATTATGATAGGCTACAGTTGAACGATATAATACATCCACTCCTTTTTACATGCAAATATGCAAATTAGCAGTTTTTTCTACTTTTGCTACAGGCAGCACTGACTTTATTATATTCATTGTGACTGTGGCGCTGACACATGGCACAGCAGGCGGGGATGTTGACCACAACAATGACCACCATCAATCGACGGCCGGCATCAAACAGTCTGAGCCGGAAGCCGCCGTTCTTCTTACGAGGCGCCCGGGACGGGGGCCATGTGTCTGCTTCATGGGAGCGGGGGTGGCAGCCTGGTAGTGGTGGTGGTGGTGTGCGGCTCAATGTAGGCGAGTTTGGCAGTCCGTACGCCAGAATATAGTGGTGGCGGTGGCGGTGGTGAAAGCGGTGAGGGGTGCGAAACGGAAGTAGGGTGTGTGGGGTGGGGGCGGGAAGGAGAGATGTTGGAGAGGGAACAAAAGGGATTTAAAAATGTGTAAAATATATAAAAAAAAAGAGGAGTGGGAGAGCTTTTTACTCGTTTTAGTCTCTTCCCACCACACTGTACTATTGTGATGTGTTGTTGCGTACACACCTTCTTAAAATGCAAGGCGTTAGTATTTTAGGCATGATGCTGGCATATACGTAACCCATGAAATCCACTGGTTGTCTTTCCCCCTTTCTGAAAATACCCAGATCTACTAGTAAATCGTTGTATGACTGCAATGTTTACTCTAAGGCTGTATCAACTGCTGTAACAAATACTTGTCCCATCTACATAACATTTACATTAATCACTCGTGCTATATGTACATGTAGGCCCTATACTATTTTGAGATTGATTCATGAATTACACGTTGAGCATTCGCATTGCTTCCATCATATGGCCCAGAAAGATGACAGCTATTAAAATGTCAACATTTAATTGCATATTTGACTCCACAACATAACGTGTAATATTTGCATCATTCCTCTCATTTCTATTTGATTGTCTACTATCCGGTCTGCATTCGTATAACACTGCCTCATTTCAAACAAAAGTGGTAAACCAAGTGATGCATCAGTTCTTTATGATAACAACAATAATTGCATATTAATCCCAATAGTTGGACCGCTGTCTGTTGACAAGCAATGGCAAAAGTCATAACGCAAACGTGGTTCAAATGGTTTTCCTGCTAAGCCTATTCTATTTTTGTTCAATCCCATGGTTTGATATATATTTACATTTCACACTAAAACTTTCTACGGCGTAATTTTAGAGTACAAGTCTCTAATCTCTACTGTTAAGTTCCCAGCGTTCATACAATATATAGAATCTTAAACCTATATTGATTATTACAATATCTATAAAGCACAGGAAGGTTGTACACCTACTAAATCCTCTCATAGAACAAGGCAGAAGCCTCACTTCAAGAATTTGTTTTGAATTGGTATTAAATACACGAGTGCTGGACAAAAAATAGTGTGCATTATTTATAAAATTTAACAATACAAAATATTTGTCAATTATCAGTCAACCCTACGAAAGGCGAAGTTCTTTTGAATGTTAAATGTTTGTAGGCAGGTTGTATGTAAAGTGATGACATGTCCTTATTTTCAAATTACATACAGCACAGCATAGCCCCCAATCGCCCCATGAGACCACCTCACCAATGCACACTTTTTGCTAGTTTGAAAGCATCAAAACAAAAAGAGACCACTCCAAACCGCCTACAGTGGAAAGAAACTACCTTCTACTGAGACCATTTGTGGCCATATTCCGAGTTGTTTCACTGTTTTAATTAGAGAGGGTTTATACTGCTAATTTACTAACTTCCAGCGCTTTAGCACAGTGATCCAGTGAATTGAATACGTAAAAATTAAATGAGGATGCTTATGACATGAAAATGCCTATTGTTTAACAAAAAAGAAAAAAAGGTTGGTAGTTTTCTTATGAATTACTTATGCTGCATTCTGTGTATTGAGTGATCGCGTCATAACGACATCGCGATCTGTCATTACTTCATAACGGCCTCATTGAGTCTCTGCCCGTAATTTCCGTTCTGTCACAAAATGATAAAATACTTGCAAATTCAGTTACTGACTGAAAACTCAGCATAAAAAAAGAAAGAAAAAATGCAAGACTTGAGCAATATTTGGGCCAAATGAGAAGAAGCTGTGCATAGAAATAAAGATATAGACTGACAGTTAATAAAATTCAAACTTTTTTGTGGTTGTGGCCAAGCTATGTAAATAGCACTTAAACTACATACAGTTCATGTGCATGTACTTTTAGTCATACTTTATTATTGGTAGTAGAAATGCTGAGAACCAACTTTAGAATAATATGTATAGTATATATAATGGAGCAGTATGTCTAATCGTATGCGGATTTTGATAGACTGTAACTACGGGTAAAGGTATCTTTAAGGTCACTACGGGTACGGGCTCCCTGCATCTTTAAGGATTCCACTATATATATGGGACTAATTATGTAATAATGACCCACACATATGTACATGTAGTTGATCAAATCAGATAAATTTCGTATCAGTATCAACACTGGTCAAAGGTACTGAATAAACATATGTGATAAGGGTCCTGATTGTCCCCATGTCCCGCATGAGTTGTATGATTTATTTGCAGTATGTTATCTGACTAGGCAGAAAGTTGGCCAGAATAAAAGAATTTGAAAAGAATTTGAATTAGAACATAAATAGCATCTTCAAACTAACTGTTTAATAGTCTTTATTTGAAAATATAAACAACACCTTCATGCTTCAAAAATTGATGCTGCTATGTAAAAGGCTATTATAATATATGTGAAATCATTTTTTTCATATAAGTTATTGTATTTGTTGATTGCAATTGATCACAATAGGGATTTTGTAGCCATTTACATTGACGTGTATGTGTACTAGGGCCCCTACATTTAAACAAAATATACATTGATGAAACGTAATATTTCCGATGCAAGTGGCATACATAAATTCAAAGTATTTGTCACCAGAAAATATACATTAATGTGTAAAGTATAGCATTTTAATGAACATGTACATGTACATTTGTGTAGGACACTCTTTCTTATAATATAGATCCTACAGATATGCATAATATTATTTGGAATTATGTTTTAAAGCCATGTCCAACATGCACATTGGCACGCTTAGGTCAGTTATCTTTCATACCCATCATTTACCTGACCTCATATTGCACTAAACACTGACCCCCCCCCTAAGCAAAATGCACCTAGTTTGTCAGTATTACATAATTGGTCCCCGTATCAATAGAGGAATGCTTAAAGATACGGGAGCCCGTACCTGTAGTCAGTATGTTAAAGTCTAGCATGGAGTGTGGCGATACAATTTAAATGCAGGCTACGGTGACAAAATAACTAAAGTTTAAGGGACCAGTGAATGACAGAAGCCATACTTTTAAAAAGGAGAATAGGGTTCTTAAGAAACTCTCCCAGATTGAGATGTGACTACGAAGAAAGTAAGTCTGTATGGCATTCATGTAGGGAGGCTGAGTACATGCGACTGATGAAAAGAGCGTGAATACGATTGATCCTTTGGCGTGGGGTTTGACTTTGTCACAGACGTGCGTGTTGTATATTGTATTATATATACATGTATATTGTATAGGTATTGTATGCTATGTTCAATTTACAGATAATTCTTTATTTCTTATCAAGTGTATTCTATTATTCTAGATGTGCTGTTTATTTCATATCACTTATATACTTCATTGTTTTCATATTTGTTAGGCGTCACATTTATGTATTGATATTAAGGTGACAAATAAGTCCAGAAGGGCTGGGTATTTCACTATATAGCTATTTATGTATTTGAAAATGTACAATACTTGTCACTATAATAAATAAAATCAATCAATCAATCATATTGGGTGGAAGCCGACCTGAATTTCTGGTACAGGCAGTTAGGAAGAAACACATTGTTTGTTTGCTTTATTTAATTTGCTTTTGTGTGTGTGGGGTTTTGTGTTTTTTGTGCTTTTTGTCATGTCTGCCACTGTATTACTGATCTCCACCCAGCGTGCCGCTACTGTCGAGTATATCATAAAAGATGGTGGCGACACCAAGCCCGAGGCAGAGATTGTTTGCCTGAGAGATTTGCCCAATGTTCGGAAGCCTCGTTAAGAGGCCTGTCCCGTGTAGAGGAGAGCCACTGCTCTGCACTTAAAAGAACTCACCTAGCTTGAAAACAATAGCTAGTGTTATCCCTCCACACATCCTTGGCTCTGTTGTTTACCTAACCTGCCAAACAAACAGGACCACATTGAACATAAGCAATGCATATATATGTACGCTTGCATGTGCTATCCTAGGAACATTAATTCCTCAGGCTTACTAGAAAGCAGCTTGCCATGGTTATAGCTAATTAGTTGAATTCAGGAATTGGTCGCGACCAGGCCGTTAATGAGAAATCCTGAGGATCCATTTACGCCAACCTACCGAGGCAATGCATAGGCACATGTCCACCTCATCTTCAACGTCAACATTACGTCTGTCTTAGTTTTTGGCAGTGATTCATTATGACACGTGACAGGGTGATGGTGTGCTCTCAAACACGTGACGCATTCACATGTAATGGTTGCACCGCGTTTATGGAGCTTTGATGAGGGTCCTACTAAGGTTTGATCTTCATTGTGAACAACAGGTTGAAAGTTGCTGCTCATTCACTTGGAACAGCATATTTCAGGTCAATATTTGTACGTGTTATAGAGTTCAGGTCACAGGGTAACTTTTAAACTTCAAACGTTGTTATGCCATTGCAATTCTGGAATTGATATATTTGGCATGCCTTTTTTTATAATTGTCTTGGTTACATGAACGTGAAACGCATGCTTTTCTTCTAGAGAAATCTACTTCAAGTTAAGTGTATTTTGATGCTACTTTAAACTATAAAAGCGTGAATGGGGAATATCTCTCATGTAAACAACAAATCTTTCTTTTTTCCCTGATTATTGAACTGCCATCCACATATATACATATATACAAGTATTGTGTTCACACTCCTGTTGCATGCTGCTATTGAGTTTCAATCGTACTCCTACACTGTGTACATGCATATTAATAGTCAAGTCAAAATTCATTTATCAAACTAATATGTGATTACAGCATGATATTACATATATACAAACTTAGAAGAGTATTAGAACATTATTAGAAAACGTAAATACTGAATTGAGATTCTACACTCATAGTTAATTCACAAGCAAACTTGGAGAAAATATATATACAGTTGTTCAATGAATTTAGAGCTATAGACCATAACGGCGAACACATAGTATCAATAGCTATAAGTTTCTCTTTTCAACGTAAGCAAAACACTAATTAACTTGCACACAAAAAACATCTGCATTCAGTACGAGTCTTCTCATCCATTAAGACAATCACTGTAACGCCAGAGAAATGTAAATGCATGAAAAACATATGAGTATATGATTTGGCCTGGGATGGATAGGGAGCTGGTGTGATATGACTCGTGTGATGGATGAACAGCTTGTGTGCCATGCAGCTCAATACACCAGCTTTCATTGGAGACATACATTGTACTGGCTGGCTTCACCTAGGTGTACGATATTAGCTCTGTAGAGCCGTAAGGCTTTAACAAAAACCTTTTTGAACAATTTTTGTGATTGGTTACAATAGAGCATAGGAAGAGCAACATAAAGTACAGAAATAATATAAATGCTGTAAAACTAGAAATGTTTGCCCATGATTTAATTTGCGAATTTCGTGGGTGGGTGCAAAAGCACAAAACACAAAACTTAAATAGTCAGCAAATATTAATGGCAGACGTAAAGTAGGTCCAGGGTGTACTAAAATTGCAAAATTAAGTAGTCACAAAATATTTTATAGATGAAAAGCGCAAAATTTAATAGCCACCAAATATTCTAGTTTTACAGTGTTACTAAAACTATACAGGTTGCAATGTAAAATCGTGAGAGCAAGACTTAAATCACGACTATAAACCAACACATTTACTTTTATTTACATTCCTAACATTCAATATAAAATGATCCTGAGTTTGGCAAAATTAATGTCTCTGTTGCCCATGTTCATGTGTCTAATTTGTCTAATAAATCTCAAGCAAATTATGAATGTTAATTTTCAAAATACGTGTTTGTCTTAGAAGGCGCGCACTTTAATTCTTGGAACACGCTGAGTGTGTGGTCGCCCCCTACTGGACATCGTATACCGAGGTATTTACTCAATTAAAAGTGGTCCATGATTTAATCCAAACTATCCATCAATATGATTTGGGACCTGGATCATCCATGGTGTGCTACTGTACCAGTGTTACAATGCCATTGACCATATTGAACCTAATTGATATCACTGCTACCAGCCAATAACCAGTTCATCATTGATAGTTACCGGTAGTTCTATAATGTTGGATACTTGGTTCGGTTCAATTATGAGTGAATTTAATTATTTTTCCAAATCTTCATATTCTTCTTGTGCACTAGTTTTGTTTTCCGACAATAGACCGTCCCCTTTCGATGCAGAACTCAACGCAGTTTGACCAGCGGTCTCTGCTCCACCATGCTTCACCAGATGTGGAACAACCATATTACCGAGATGGATGGGCTTGGCATCATCTATACTGAAAATACTGGTTACATCCATGGAAAAACACCTCTCTGCATGAACATCCACACGATCCAGTAACTCTATGATCCAACCAAGTTCCCCCCTGTTCATCAAATCCCTGCAAACTTCAAGCTCGGTTTCAATATCTGCAAACTCTGTCTTGGCGCGTAGTTTTTGTTGTTGAATGATCTTCTCTACTTCGTCGTGTCTTTTAGACAGAGCCACTTCAGTAGAGGTCAGCCATTGGTCAATGGCGTCGTGACCAGTTCTTGCTCGCTCCCTTGCCTCTTTCAGAGATGCTTTCCAGCATGCAGCTGCAGAGCTTTTCTTGTCTTCAAAGCTTTCTTCAATTGAACTTCTGTTAGTGTTAAACGCTTTATCTCGAATTTCTAAAACTGTTACCAGGACGTGATTTATATGCGGTCCTTTTGGTCAGATTCACTATGCATATATCACAGAGGCCAGTCTGGCAAGATTTGCATATGAAGGTTGCTTGCTTACCATGATCTATACACAAAATCTTGCATTCTTCTTTGTGGGCTTTTACTAACAGCTTTACTGCCATAGTGTTTGTTGGTAGGCCTTTGGCACCGCATGGTGGTATCACAGATTCCGCGCGACAAGTGGGGCAAGTTAATTTGTCCTTGCAATTATCACTGTTTTCTATCAATCTATCAAGACAAAATAAGCAGAAGCTATGGTAGCACGGTAGGCCCTTTGGAAGTTTGTCGTTGAGATCAAATGTCTCTAGGCAAACACTACACAGTAGGATGTCATCGTCATGGCAATTCGCAGCAGAGGCCATGGTTCAATTATCACTAAACGTAAAGATGTGCTGTATTTCGTTATCACTGACACTGTTTAACTCCTTTGAACCTCAATGCGATTAACACCATAAGTGGATATCGTTTCTCGTGGTAACAGTATTGTAGGCTACTATATGTCCTAGCACACCAAGTCCAAAGACTGCAAATACCTCGTGACTCTCGTAGTACAATCATTGACAGTAGTACTGTCAAAGATTATTGATTTATCCAAAACGTAGAATGGCAATGTAATGATTATGTCGTCTGCCGTTCATACGTAAAATGTATGACACATGGACAATTATCATTTGACTTGTAAAGGGGCTACCATTTACATCATCTGAGGGGGTTTGACTTTGGCTAAAATATTTGTTTCCAATTTTGGGGAAGCAAACTTTTTTTTCATTGGCACGTGTGTATAAATCATTAATTTCATGTGTCCATTCTTGTTCCGAATCTTTTCTTTTTCAAAGCGTCATATGTACATGTGTACATACTGAATAATTGCAACAAAGTTAATTATTGTATTTTGTTATACAACAGAGGAATTGTAGATATGAGAGTAAGTATTTCGAAAAGCATATTATCTAAAAGAGAGCCAGTTAAAAACAAGACCATAATATAAAATAAATAGACTCTCTACCCCAGTTCAGTTGATTCAAAATTTGCCAAATGTTTTATGTAAGCCCCTCATTCTTCGGAAAGGTGTCGGCAATGTGTGTCTTATAGATACATGGAGTGAGTTCTTGTGGGCAAGTTCCATGTAATCTGTGACACCCGAACAGTGCCAACGGTACTATTTGCATATATTTTTGATGTCGTTTTCAGAATATACGTGTGATGGTTAGTGGTGAACCTATTGGCAAATTTAAGTTTCCCCTTTAATAATGGAATGGATCACTTTTTCATCGTCAAGGGATAGACATGGGTTACTTTCTTTTTTCTGCCAGATAATTAGTATATCGATGGGTACTGTTTTGAAGTTTGAAATGGCACACAAGTAGGCTTACCCGTTTTCAAGAGAACCAATTACCCCCCCCCCCCCCCTTCCGGAGATCCAATGCTAGAAATGAAAGTCCATACAATAGGCATGTCTATAATGTATTTATTTTCAAAATCAGTGTTTGACGCAGTTACTAAGTCACTGGGAACACGCTGGTCGTGGGTTTCTCCCACCCCGACCCCCACCCCCACCCCCACCCCCACCCCCTATATCGGGTATCCCGGGGTGTTTACTGAATATACATTGTATCTTTTTTTACTGTTGACCGACATAATGCTGTTAGCATATTTATTTAGATGAAAATGCCAGTGTCACTATTTATCGCCCACCGTAGACAATAACTGGCCCTGATGTGTTGGGCCCCTGGGAACCACTATTGCCGCAGCCCCAGGGTGGCCACAAAGGCTAATGTGATAGAGGATGATTATCCAGGCTCGATTGGCGTATGATTTGTTGTGTGAACAGGCTGATGATAATGACAGTGTGCACTGATGGATGGATGTCATAATCAGTGTGTGCTTTAATTTGACAGCTACTATTTCACACGTTTTACTCTTTGTTTGTACTTAGCCTACTTTGAAAAGCATACGTACGTATAGCTCTAGAATAACCTATACATTTAGCATAAAATTTAAACAATTGTCTTTGTAGATTTGCATTTGTCTTGAGTCTGCCTTTCAGACATTTGTTAGTTTGTCTTAATCTTAATTCAGTCGTATATATTTTTCTGCTACGTTTCAATCCAAAGCTTTGAGTTTTTACAGTTGAGTACTCCTTCCGTTTAACTGTTTTCGAGACGAAGTCTCCTTTTCAAAATCGATTTTAATGTCCATATTGTATAAGATAGATATAGACTGTGGCAGACACACCCCACATTCATTCAATTTCATTCACCCCCATGCCCAATGTATCTCAGCTTACTAGATTTTTGTGAGTGCTTTAAAGCTCATGTCCGATAATATTGCAATCTACAATAATGTTTCCATAAATGCACGTTCCATGAATTCTACTGACACCACAAACAATCTAATAGTGGATAAAACTGTCACAACCGGAAATTTACTTGTCGTGTGCTCGCAATTCATTGACATTCTTGCTGATAAACCGGTGACATGGTGGTATGCGCACCACGGGCCACATGATAACAACTGCGCATGCGCTGAAGGGGAGCAAAATGTGACTTTAAAAAAAAGAAGAAAAAAATTAAAAAATAAAGGATTAAGTGTACAAGGAATCAGTTAAAACCTACAGAGTTTTAGGATCGTGTGTACAGCAACTACACTATTCATGGCTAATCGAGGGTAATCACCAGAGCCAACATATTGGGGTGAAAGTATTTAGAAAATAACTGTATAGGTAGCTCCAGCGAATCCCCAACCCTGTCTTCAACAAAAAAATCATTTTCAATGTTGTTGTTTTTACATCTGTGCGAACCTTTGCGAGTGCAAAACCCATGAAATCCTCGCACCCCCACCCTCTCGGCCCCCACCCACCCCAATCCCCTTCCTGAAAACCTGGATCTACAGGTACCAGGGAACCATGCACGTGCTACCAGTCATACACCTCTACTAACCCCATCATGCATGCCCTCCTTTTCACATTTCTTTGTGTTTGGGGGCAGACTTTACAGAAAGTAGGGTAAAACATGTTCGCTTTTCTGCAGCTGCCTGCATTACGTGATTGATCCCACGTACGCAAGAGATATGACCTTCCGATACCAAGGTCATGACCCGACTCCCTCGAGAACGCAAGAAACGATTAAAAGTAGTCGTCTGGAAAATGTGTTTTATAGAATAATTGATGGTTTTGAAATGCAAGTAGGCGAACTGGGACCTGGACTTGTTGTTCTTGCATTGGAGCTGCGATTTAATTATGCTGCCATGGGATGCGGTTCTCTCTTCATCATATTAGATATCGACACTATGGTGGGGGACTACATTAAATGGTGACGTAATAAGTAAGAAAAAAACTATCTGCCAGTGGCTATTGCATTGGGTACTTGAGTGTTAGGAGCTTTGGGGGGATGAGAATAGTTGATCATATTAAACCCAGTGCCATACGTTTGAATATAAATCTTCTGGCAGAGAAATGCTTGTGTAAGGGTCGTACTTATTCCATCCTCTGAGCCAGACGTGAAAAGAACGTTTTGCATAATCCCGAAGTAATTTTAATGTGCGTGTTTTATAGTTGTCCATTGCGCTAATACCTATTTGCGTTTGCATTAACAGTTGAATACTTTACCTAAAACAAATTTGTTTTTACCGTCCAAGCCCATCAGACGTCCCCCATTACCCCGTCCCTCTGTCCCCAACCACCGTAGAGATGAATGGGCGTATGCCAGCCACAATAATAGACAATTTCACCAACAAGCATGTCCATTGATCGGGTCCGGTCGGTGCTGCCTCGCGGTGGCGGTTTTTTGAACTACATTGGTAGATATAGTGTTGTGCAATTGCAGGTAAAACTACAGTGAGTACATCATACACCACCACCGAGCACTTGCTCTTTTGGGGGCTGTTGTAACTCATCTTCCAAAATTAATTGTCTGTCTGCGATGTGCATTTTTACACTGACCACAGCTGGCTATGTATATTATATATACGTGTATTAAGTGGTAATGCCTAGTTGGAACGTTTCATTAAAATAGGCATGGGAGAGGGGGTGGGGAGGGGGGTATTTGATGTTTTCACTGGCCAGTCATCACGCTCTTAAATTATGCGGTACTTGATTAAATATTTATGCTATATTGTCCATGATGTAAAAAGGAGAAAGTTTTGTCCCATAGATTCTGCAAACAATAAAGTGTCTTCCCATAACAAAGAAGTAACTAAAAAGTGTAAGTTATCACAAAGTACACTTGCCTTGTTATGATAAGTGTGCTTCAATAAATTTGGAAACAGGACCAAACGTACAATCGTGTTAACTAATACGGTGTTATTTGTGAACAACATGCAGTGACTGTCATATCTTGTTCTAAAACTGTGATTTCATGTAATGGCCTCATTGATCGTTGTTGATTCTTTTTTCTTTTTAAATTGATTTAAAAAAAATCTGTATAACCGCTTAAAACTGATAAATTATGCAAGTCCTACTAATTCTACAGATAACTCATTTTTATGTCCGCCCATAGTGTTTGTAAATGATACAAAACAACATGATACAAAACAACATCAAGCATTCCCTGCGCAAACATCAAGCACGTAGCTACTAATAATGGTCTTGCTGTCTTTGGGATATCTAAGCTGTATCAAAATCAACATGGCATGTTTCATATGCTCGGGGTTGCGCGTTCTACCCATTTTCTTTGGTAATTCAAGCAGGCTATGGACGTCTGTAAAAACAATAGTGTTGCTGGAAAGGCATCGCATCGAATACATATTTATTTTACTTAATCCTACCAAATCTATACCATTCTCACATTGATATGAACATTTGAAAATTGGTTCACCAATTCTTCACAAAACTCCCCCAACCCAGGACGACAGTTGACGCAGCATGGCCAAAAGCCCGACCTCTCAGACTATGGTCTTGCAGCGCGCTGTTGTGCCAAGTTATTGATCTGTTTGTGTGGTAATGTGATCAGCACGCTTTGGAGGAGCCGCCACTGAATCCAGCGGCGGCCGGGCGGCTGGCTAATTGATTTAAGACCAATGGATTGCGAGACCAGAGGGTGATATGTGAGTGAGTGTGAGAGAGGGTGAGTGTGAGTGGGGGGGGAGTGGGCGGGGAGGATGGGCGGGGGTAATAGTGAGTGAATGGTTCGCAAGAGTGAAACTGAGTGAGTGAGTTAGAGAGTGAGTGAGTTAGTTAGCTAGTGAGTCAGTAAGTTGGTGAGTTAGTTAGTTAGTTAGTTAGTTAGTTAGTTAGTTAGTTAGTTAGTGAGTGAGTTAGTTAGTTAGTTAGTTAGTTAGTTAGTTAGTGAGTGAGTGAGTGAGTGAGTTAGTTAGTTAGTTAGTTAGTTAGTTAGTTAGTTAGTTAGTTAGTTAGTTAGTTAGTTAGTTAGTTAGTTAGTTAGTTAGTTAGTATGTGAGTGTATACGTGAGTGCGTGCGCGCGTGAGTTAACTAAGGACTCTTTTTTTTCATTTGTTTGTGTTTGTTTGTTTGTTTTGTTTTATTATTGTATTCATCTTTCATTTTGCTATCAGTTTCTCTCTGTGTTTTGTTTTTCATTTTTAGAGTAGCCAAGATATATATATGTTTAAGAAATAATAATAACTTGACCTACATTGACGCTCAAAGCAATGAAGAAGACTCCTCTCTGCTCTAACAGTTTGAGGTAGTAGCTTATTGCACTTTAACCACATGGAAGAATGCTGCCATCCAGTGTGATGTGATATTGTCATTATTAGATTATCCCTGACATGGGAAGACGCGTCGATGGGTTTGTGGATCATGGAGATGTCGGGAAGAAGCCAATTAGAGGCGCTGGACGGGGCACTTTGACACTTCCGGCTCATATTGAATATTGTTCGCCAGTCACACAGAAAAACACATTTACAGGATTTAAAAAAAAACTAGTTTGATCAGTTTCCCTGCAAATGCCGATATTTGCTGTATACATACATGTACAGGACAGCAGGACATGTACATTTTACATTGTGTATACGCAGGTTAAGTGTCAATAGAAGGAAAATGCATATTCCGAAAATTGAAATAATGTTTTTAAAAGAAGCTGGTGTTTTATTGACAATAGATCACCGTGTATGGTTAAAATGAATCTGAATGGATTTGTAATACATGTACAAAGTATTACCACTATGTTGTAAACACTAATCATAGCCAATGACAGTGCAGTGTGTCAAACAACTGTATTGTTGCACATATTCACGGACTATAAATTGGATTTTGATCCTCATTAATGAAACTCAATATTCTTATCAATGCTAACTGGTACTGTATTATAATCCCTGTAGCCACTTTTCAGTTTTACATAGTCATTCTGATTCAAGATTTCATTCTGTGATGTCACATTCCCAAACGATCAACTTTTGTACTTTTATCTTTCATATTTCTTTATATTTCTGCTTTATCTTTAATGAACTTGTATGTGTTATAATTTCTATATATATCATGACTTTCACTTACGTTTAATTGGTTAATGAATGTAGATAAAGACTTCAACTTCTTCAATTCAAACAGCAGTAGCTGATCATTCAAAAATCAACAAACACAACCAACAACACCAGCACTAGTCGGCACCCGCCTCTGACCACGTTATTAACTTCTGCTCCCCGTGCGCCGATGATGTGTGTTTTATGATATAACCATGGTAACGGTAACCAACGACTCCCCTGACGACCATACCCTCACCCGGGCGTCCATTGTTACCACGACGACCAATAGCTGGGCAATAATGGAGTGCGGGTGATGGAACGGCAGTCGCAGCCTGTGCCGGGGTGATACCGCTTGTGTATTGTGGGGGCCAGTTGGATGGACTTTACATTTAGCTACAGAGAACCTCCAAATAAGATCACCTCTCTATTGAGACCAGCTCTATAATCAGACCACTTTTTCACGGTCCTACACCTTCATATAGCTACCAGATGAGCCTCTGTATAGAGACCACCTCTCTATTGAGACCACCAAACACTGGTCCCAAAGGTGGTCCTAATAGGGAGGTTCTACTGTACTGCTGAACAACCAAATGGAGTTTGTGGCATGGCTCTGTGTGGTATATTTGCTCATATCGGGTACACACTCAACTACCGTGGTTGCTGGTATAAGAAATAACAGCACTATGCAACCAAATCTTACTTTTTTTAACAACCTACACACCTCCCTCACTCGCACACACCACAGTTCCCTGCACATTTCTCCCTTTATCATTTGCAGGTTTTACGGTGTCTTCTGTACAGCACTTTACCCTTTAAACATGATCCAATCGAATCTGTAGTAACCTGTTACACATACATCTTACCCAGATTGTAATTTGTCTCATTTAGGAAAAAGGGATTACGTGAATGTATCAGCACTGTTGGGACGGGGAGGTCTCGCCAGCGGAGGTCTCGCCTTCAGTGGGTTTGTGTATCTCAATAAATTGATGACTTGAAGTAACAGTCTTTGTGTTTGTGTTTTTGTTTGTGTTTATCTCATATAAATATAACTACGTCAGATATTATGAATCCAATGCTTTTTTTCTGAATGTGTTGACAATCGTCGGTTGACAACAAAAGCATGATAAAAGTACCGTCAAAGACAATGACGATTATGAAGAAGAAGACAACAAAAGATGATGAAGATGACAAAGATGATGAAGACTTTTTTGCTACAACATTTGGGAACATGTTATTCATGACGGTTTGAAACTGCTTGATCCAATACGGACGAACATCATTCTCGAATTTTGGAGTAATCAGAAGCAAGAAATAGTATGGCATATTGTATGTGTATCAGATTACGTTTACAAAATTTCTCCAAGAAGTGCAAGGACTCAGGGTATCAGGCCCACCCGTGAACGAGGGCTCTGTCTAACCCAGTGGGCAACTCCCATCACCACTCTACTGCAAAAAGACAGCTACTCAGGCCCGGACATGTTCAATTCCAGCAGCCACAAACCATCTACGTGCACACAGTCGTATATAGTCTTTCAAAAAGACCTTATATCTAATAGTTTTTATTTCTATTATTACATAAACCCCTCGTGTCAACCATATATTAAATGCAAAGATAAAGAGCAAGTGCAATTGTGACAGCCTCTAGCTCTAATAGATAAAAGGTCTTTTACAGAACCCTAGAATTCCACTGATATTAAATATGCAGCCTCAAACATCCTGCCCTGTTATAGCCGTTAAAACCAGAGTAATCACTAGCAGCAGCTGCAGAAGCAGCAGAACATGCAAGCATGGGTGATCAGGTAAGAGTCAGCCAAGACACTGCAGCACCATGCGTGGGTGATCAGGTAAGGTTCAGCCAAGATATTAAATATGTAAGCTCGATGTGTTTCTCAGTTATTAAGAGACAATCCTTTCCTTGCAATACATTTTCCAATATTTCTTTCTGATGTTGTCTAACAGCTTCATATCCAATCTTTTGCAAGCTATATCTAATTGCTTCAATATCCATGATTAGATAACAATAGAGTATCAAATAAACAAGCTATTACAAAACAGAACGTCATCAATTATTCCCCAATATAAATAAACAGTACCACATGCTAAAAGCATTATAATGACATGGTCATAGTACGGGCCCGCCCGTGTATAACATGCAATTTTGTATGAATAGGCAGTACCTAAGAAAGGCGGCAGAAATTGAGTTACTAATAACTTGGGTGAGCTACATGCAGGTGTGTGTGTGCGCGCTCCTGACTAATGCCCTCTTTTTTATAAATAGACAATCCCTAACACCAGCCACAGCTAGCAACAGACCACAGAATTATAGAAAAAATAAGTGTTCATTTAATGGTAAAATATCCTCTAGAACATATAATATGTGGGGGTATTTCTCAAATTGTTAGAGGTGAAATTTGAGAAACATGGGTGCTGTGTCAATTTTTTAGGAGCTTTATTCTCGCTGATTTTTTTTTTTCTTTCTTTTTTTATTATTATTCTGATCATGAAGTTACTCTTGACGCTGGTTTTGGGCATGTGAATGATGAAATATAAAACAGTTCAAACAAAAAATGTATTTTTGGTGTATTTATTCATAGATAACAATGCTTTCAAATAACTGAAAACTAACAAATAA
>CM032665.1:42513131-42640395 GCA_019095985.1 Streblospio benedicti
ACCCGCCTCTGACCACGTTATTAACTTCTGCCCCCGTGCGCCGATGATGTGTGTTTTATGATATAACCATGGTAACGGTAACCAACGACTCCCTGACGACCATACCCTCACCCGGGCGTCCATTGTTACCACGACGACCAATAGCTGGGCAATAATGGAGTGCGGGTGATGGAACGGCAGTCGCAGCCTGTGCCGGGGTGATACCGCTTGTGTATTGTGGGGGGCCAGTTGGATGGACTTTATTTAGCTACAGAGAACCCAAATAAGATCACCTCTCTATTGAGACCAGCTCTGTAATCAGACCACTTTTTCACGGTCCACACCTTCATATAGCTACCAGATGATCCCTCTGTATAGAGACCACTCTCTATTGAGACCACCAAACACTGGTCCCAAAGGTGGTCCTAATAGGGAGGTTCTACTGGTGCTGCTGAACAAACCAAATGGAATTTGTGGCATGGCTCTGTGTGGTATATTTGCTCATATCGGGTACACACTTTCAACTACCGTGGTTGCTGGTATAAGAAATAACAGCACTATGCAACCAAATCTTACTTTTTAACAACCACACACCTCCCTCACTGCACACACCACAGTTCCCTGCACATGTCTCCCTTTATCATTTGCAGGTTTTATTTGGTGTCTTCTGTACAGCACTTTTTACCCTTTTAAACATGATCCAATCGAATCTGTAGTAACCTGTTACACATACATCTTACCCAGATTGTAATTTGTCTCATTTAGGAAAAAGGGATTACGTGAATGTATCAGCACTGTTGGGACGGGGAGGTCTCGCCAGCGGAGGTCTCGCCTTCAGTGGGTTTGTGTATCTCAATAAATTGATGACTTGAAGTAACAGTCTTTGTGTTTGTGTTTTTGTTTGTGTTTATCTCATATAAATATAACTACGTCAGATATTATGAATCCAAATCAATAGATTAAATTTCTTAATGTGTTGCCAATCTTCGATTGACGAAGAAGACGAAGACAAAGTCTCGTTAAAGACAAAGACGAAGAAGAAGACAAGAAAGAAGATGAAGATGACAAAGATGATGAAGACAATGATACTTTTTTGCTACAACACTTTGAAACATGTTCATCAAGACGGTTTGAAACTGCTTGATCCAATACGGACGAATATCATTCTCGAATTTCGGAAACATCAAAATCCACACATGGTATGGCATAACTTAACATTTGATGTGTAATGTTCATTGCATAGTGTATCTGTATCAGATTACGTCAACAAAGTTTCCCCAAGTAGTCCAAAGACTCCGGGTATAAGACTCACACGTGAACGAGGGCTCTGTCTAACCCAGTCTGCAACTCCCAACACCACTCTATTGCAAAAAAGACAGCTACTCAGACCCGGACATGTTCAATTCCAGCAGCCACAAACCATCTACGTGCACACAGTCGTATACCCAGACTTCAGCACCATGGGAGGTGGTAGGAGGTATATAATAATCTACTACTATGGTTTACAAACACTATACCATATATAAATAGTGGAGCCTCTCTTTTTGGACCAGTGTTTGGTGGTCTCAATAGAAAGGTGGTCTTTATACAGGGGGTTCATTTGGTAGCTTTATGAAGGTTTGGGACCGTGAAAAGTGGTCTCATGATATCGGTGATCTCAATAGAGAAGTGATCTTAATTAAAGCCTCTGCTGTATGGTGTTTGCAAACCAAAGTAGACCATTATAAACCCCTACCCCTCCCCTCCCATGATACTGAGGCCCATGGTCGTATACGTCCACGAGGCCATGTGACTCTCTCAGCACGCCCCTCCCTCGTCTGACCAGCACGTGACGTGGTTACGGCGCCGGCGGCGGCGGCAGATTCATGGCCGCCTCGCCAGGTTATCACATTACGGCCGCCGCCCTGATCGATAACCATGACAACCGGCAAAAAACACAAGATGCGGCCCGATAGCCGCTATTTATTAGCGGGGCAATGTCCTGTTTAGGTAAAATCATTGTCCAACTATTTGTTTGCATCGTTAAACACTGGGAAAAAAGGTTATCTGACCGTTGTTGAGCTTTAGGAGTCTTACGGGAATTTGGGACTGGTATGTTCGTGTTACTGCTGCTGCTGCTGCTGCTGCTGCTGCTGCTGCTGCTGCTGCTGCTGCTGCTGCTGCTGCTGCTGCTGCTGCTCTACTGTTCTTGCTGTTCTACTGCTGTTCCTGCTGCTGCTCCTGCTCCTGCTGCTGCTTCTTCTGCTTCTCCTGCTCCTGTTCCTGCCCGCATTTCTACATAGCTACATTGATACACCGCACCAACATTCAAGACGTGTAGCAGTTTATGATAATCCGCCCTCCCAAGAAGTGACACCGCCACGGCGGCGGCCGTCCATAAATCCAGCCTTTATTAACTCCCGCGTCGCACGGGCCGGCGGCGGCGGCGACTTATTGACGGCTTTATTAAACGTCACCGCAAGAGGGTCATTTGTATTCCTCTGACCGCCGCCGCCGCCACCCGTATCGAGCGGCAGCGGACGGTGACAGACTGACACGTGGACCAATCAGATTATTTGCAATGGTAGAAACACGGGGGTGGGTGCTTGATGTTTGCGTGGGGAATACTTGATGTTGTTGTTTTGTATCACCTATAGACAAACAATGTGGACGGATATCAAAATGAGTTATCTGTAGAATTGGTGAGACTTGCATTTCTTGCCAGTTTTAAGTGGTTATACAGAACTTTAAAGAAAAAAAGGAAGAAACAGCAGTCACACGTACGCATTTGAAACATGTCCTTAAAAAGCACAAGGCAAACCATATTAATTCCTCATTTAATTAAGCAGACTATTTCCCTAAAGCTGGTTTCTCCGGCGGTTAAATACGATGTGCTAGCATGTGCATTCGTACAGGTTTTTTATCATTATATGTGAATTAGTACTAAAGGATATGTATTGAAATCAATGCCTGACAATACAATGACGCTCATTCGACTCCTTGTTGCATCTCTTGTTTAAAAGCAAGATTCTCGCACATTAAAAATCCACTGGCTAGCATCTCTTTAAATACAACAAGAAATGCTAATTTTTGTGTAAATCACAGATCGTAATGGAGTCAACAGAAGACAGACGTATTTTCCTAATTGAAAATGCAAATTCCACTTTATTTATACCCGTGCTGACATGCTCCAAGGGCAGTTCATTGATCGGTTGTAGGTCACAGTGACAGTTTTAAAACAATCACATGTACTGTATGTGAGGGGGGTTGGGGGAAAGGCCAAAAAGAAGGATGTGGGCAAATTCCCAAACAAGAGAGTTTTGGAATTTCCAGGAAGTGGAATATCGAAAGAAGGCTGAAGATCTGTGGGGGAAAGGCCCAAAATAATTATGGATATGGGATATAGGACAGAAAATATGAATGTGTGATTTCTTGGCCCGTTAGCCACCATCTATAACACTGGTCTGCATCATGCTATGTACATGTACACGGCCAAGTCTCCTCTCTAGCTATATCAATAGATATATCAAAGCTCTCTTCATGATGAAGCGTTGGATTTCATCCCCGATTCATCAGCCCATGTTTCTAATTGTTCTTGATCTGATTGCATTTCTTCATATGATCACTAAACGTTGTGATTTGTCGGTAGATGTATAATGAGGCAATCATCTCCAAGTAGTCTGACGTGTGTTGATTTAACAAAATTTGGTAGGTCGTTTATGTGATAGAGAAGCAAGTGTTCCTTGCTGTACGCCAGAGTCTACAGGCACTCCTTCTGAGGATTCACCATCTACAGTAGCCTGCATGGTGCGATGCGTGAGGAATATTTCGAGCCAAGTATGGAGAGTAGGCCCTAATATCTATACCATAATGGTGGATCTTGTCAAGCAAAATCTGTAATTGTATGGAAACAACTACATGTAGTACAAACTAGTACACGTATAAATTTAGTGCCACTTACATATGCAGCATTTGTTATAAGTATCCCAATTATCCATTTTTATAACTATTATATACTGTCAAATAACTCTTCAAATTCATAGTGAAATAGCTCATCTGTGGAGGCTCGCCTGTTTCAATGTCCAAAATGTCGAGTGGAGTCCAACATCAGTGTACTATGTGTACAGTACATGTACTAAATTGGTCAGTAGGGGTGGAGCGCTGAAAAGAGACAAGAGAATACATACTGGTGAGAAAGAATTTCAATGTAGCGAATTTGGGAAATGTTTTACTCATTAAAGCAATTTAACTAGGCACGTGAGAATACACACAGTCGAACATTCATACCAGTGCTCAATGTGTAAGAATGGTGCCCACGACCTCCGGGTTGAGATAACCAACCACGTATGTAGGCTGGGGGCTACAGAGACAATGGTTCGTCCGTGTAACCGTTTAACAGCCCGCTGCTTGGGATGATGGTATCATTCTGGTCTCACAACCTTGGGGTCGTGAGTTCGAGTCCCGTCTGGGCCACTTGATATAGTCAAATGGAAGATGTGTCTTCAGCTATGTCAATATAGTGGGTAGGAACTTGCTTGCCATAGAACAGAGAGAGAGAGAGAAGAATATAAGTGTATCCACAAGCAAACTTGGGAAAAATACATTAGAAAACTCCACTAGCAGTAAAATACGAAGAAATTAGAACTCCCCAAAAGTTCCGTCCATGGGTGGGATTCGTCCATGTAGCCTTTTAACAGCCCGCTGCTTGGGATGATGGTATCATTCTGGTCTCACAACTGTCTTCAGCTATGTCAATATAGTGGGTAGGAACTTGCTTGCCATGGAACACACAGAGAGACAGAAGAATATAATTGTACCCACAATCAAACTTGGAAAAAAAACATTAGAAAAAAAGTATTTAAAAAAGTGTGAATAATCTACGCATATTATGCAGTAATTTAATTCACATTTTTATGAAGGCTATTTATTTATTAGTACTAGTGTCAATATCCATATGTAAAATATGGGACGAAATTTTATCAAATTGTGATAAACAGTGTATCAAAATGATAAGTGCCATGTGAAGGATTTCGTACCTTCCACATCATGTCTACTCGACTCATCAACTTTGCTGGTACAATAATTTATTCGTCTGTCCAGTGGACGATGTTATAATACTGCGTGGGAGGGCTGCCTTCTTGATTTTTTGCAGTTAACTTGCAGAAACAAAGCTCTTTAAATCATCATTTTGAACATTCTCACCCACTTCACTTTCCATCCACACCAGACAATACAATTAAATAAGGATCTAAGGTCCCCATTAAAATGTAGTTTTCCGTCTAGAGTGATGCCCGCAGAATCCCCACTGCAAGGACGCTATATTTACTTCGTGAACCAGTGGTGGGTGTATCATACTCTGACTTGGGTACTAATTTAAATTGTAGTTTTAATTTGTCAGTCAAAACTTTAATTGGGGGTTGTATATGGGGGGTGGGGGTGGGGGGGTTGGGAGGGGGGCGCGTCCCAGTCTACGGTGTAGTTCAGAACCGATAAGGGTACCTTTTCAGGCCTGCTGGTATAGAAATTTGTCACACATTTTGTCAAATTGGTATGAAAATGGGTCCACATATCTTGAATTTTGACAGTAATGGGTCAACATCAATTTGATATACTAATCAGTCCACAATATATTATATAAGTATATTCACAATTGTTCAGCATGTTTGCTTCCAGATATCAACGTGCATACACTATTACGAATTGAGTAGTGCACAGGTTGCTTATCGAATTTACATTTTGAGATCCTGTTAAACTTGAATCATTCAAATTCAACCTCTCGAGCTCAACATCACGATTTCAAGTAACTTGATCATAAACAATCATATGTGTGTTTTCTCATCTACTTTGACATGTCAAACGTGAAATAAAATGTTCCTTTTTAACACAACACATTTACTGTTTTTCTTTCTCATTATATTCTATCTTTAAAAATTGTCAGGTATAGAAATGGCTCCCAATTCTTGGCAGTGCAAGGTACAGAAATGGGTGTACTTCTGGGGCTTTTGACGGCAAACCCCTATCCACGTATTAACTTCATAAACTAAACACACACATAAACACACACACACACACACACACACACACACACACACACACACACACACACACACACACACACACACACACACACACACACACACACACACACACACACACACACACACGCGCGCGCGCGCGCGCGCGCGCGCGCACGTACACAAATCCCCTCCCCACGAGGTTGCTGGTGGAAGGTGATCACCTCTGCATGTACGGAACGTGAGAGGATAATCCTTTTTTTCTAAATGTCCACAAACATCATCCAGGGTTCTTCTATCTTTCTATTCTATGAACAATAGAATATCAGAGAAGTGAAAGTGACATACACTCTACACATCAAGGGTTCTATTTTACGGTTCCCAGAGACCACTAACACCATTGGTGGCAGGTGCGTGTTGGCAGACGCATAACCTGCTCACGTGATCTATTCATGCGCAGTATGACCCACTTTTCACTCTAATGACCCAATTGAGATGCCGCTATATGACCCATAAAACTGTCCGGCATATGTTCGTGTGCTTTATATGTCTGGCGTTTGCTCTACAATATTTAACTGCCTAATAGTCATACAATTTGCATGTGTGTTTAATAGCTTTATAATGGAGTTAGTGCCCGCAATACAGTGGTCCCTCTCCTCTCACCAGTCATCGTTACTGCACATTAGTGGGTTGTTTTTTGGCCTTTTGAAATATACAGACTGTGTTACTCTGTCTATATATCATACTCTGGTCTATATCAACCAACTATTGTGACGACTTATCTCGAAGTCTGATAATTGATTGTCACAAATGCTGTGTTCACAGCATTTAAACGTACTGGGCGCTCGCTTTTTGTGTAGCTTTTTGTTTTGTTTTTCAAGCAAAATTTGAAATAAAAGACTATTGGCAATTCTTGGGGCACGTACATTAAAATCTTGATAGGGAGAATGTGTACAAATGTATGTGAGTCGCATGCGATTTGCGTTTTCAGCATATCTCCACAATTCACGACAGCCCATCTAGTCATATGTGTTGTATTTTCAGAAAACAGACACCATACCCCAAGCACACGTCTTCACCAAGGGCCTAATAGGCAAAACATGAACATGGTTTCCCATCTTCAAACTTACATCCCCTAGAAAAAGAAACACAGAGCTCTTTTTGTAGAACGTAATGACACGAATACAGTGCAAGGGTTTGATGATAGTGTCATTATGTATTTGACTCATCAACACTCTTTACACCTACTGTAGTGAGAACACAGCAGTTTGTCAAATGACCTGTTCGAATAATGTCAAGAGAACGGCTAAAGAGCTGCATCAACAGGTTCTGATGGATGAGAATTTATGCTCATCTTTTTCCAGGTCTGTGATTGACCTTATGCGAGCACAAGTTTAACCTCTAAGTAATGCCACTTCTCTATTGAGAACACCTCTATAATAAAACTATTTCTCAAGGTTAAAAAATTTAGACAACTTTGAACCTCCATAAAGAAACCACCTATGTATATTGTGCCCAAATTGGATCAGCCTACAGTTGGTTAGAGCCTTAAGAGATCCTACTATACATTCTACACCCACTAGCTCCTTAGAAAACTCTTATTTTTTTCACTTCAGCCTCACACCACCGTCCACGGATCCAATCTCATCGTCATGACAAATATTGTAGTGTAGTCTGCATACAATGGCCGTTATTATGGAGACCGCCGGGATAAGCACAGTTTATGGGTGAGTTGCATCACCCGGCCGCTGCTTTCTATCAAGGATTAATGTTGCGGCTACAAGAGTTTCTATCAGGGATTAATGTGCCGCTGATCAAGTGGAAAATGGACAGCTGCCATATTTCGGCTGCCCCCTTGACCCTTATCGCTGCGTGTACCGGCGAAACCCCGCAGAAAGCACATTTACGTCGTTTTGCTTGTCTGCATCAGATTTGCTGCTGGGTTTGTTTTTGTGGCTGTGTTGTTTATTGTCATTGCATTTTTGCAACTTACTATTGTGGTGTATGAAGAAAAGTTTCAGCACGATCACAAACATCCGTGGAAACTTCAAGAGACACGTAGCAACAAATGTAAGGTCTGATATAGCATGGGCAGATCCAGGGGGTGCAAACACCATCTTATACATGTACATGTACCCGCACTTTTCCTATAAAAATATCTAATTTCCAATGTTGTTGCTATTGTGTTTGTTTTGTTTTTGTTTTGTTTTTTCTGTTTGTCTTTTGTTTGTCTTTTTGTTTTTCTGCTTGTCTGCTATCGATCAAAACCCAAGCAATCGCTTGAGCCCCCCACCCACCCACCCACCCACCCACCCACCCAACCACCCACCCACCCACCCACCCACCACCACCACCATTCCGGCCCCTGTTTTAAAAAAAACTGTAACCACCAGAGTTTACCAACAAATACACACAATTTCAAGCCAACAACGGGATACCCACAAACACACACACACACCCAAACCCTCCAACAAGCAGAACAAAGAGCCAGACAGACCCAGACACACATCCCCGCTAAGCCCGTGTCCCATCCCCCGGACACGTCTACGTAAGCCACGACACGGACGGCCCCGTGTAGCAGTAATCTCTCTATTTCCACCTCCTAAATCCGGCCTGTTTCATCACATGCTAAGTCGCCCGCCGCCGCTGTGACCGGCTCGTCCCTCCACAGAGCCCGGGATTGGCCCGATGTACGGCCTGAATGTTAAACTGATGCCCCCAAAGCTCTAGGCGCCGTTTAAAATGCGTCCCGTAGCGTGGAAAAAGCTCGCCGTTCAATCCAATTGTTATGTCGTTTGTCTTTTGCGCTGTTTGTTGTGTTGCTGTGTTTTCAGTTGTTGTCTGTACGGGGCTGGTGGTTTGTACGTGGCTGAGACACACACTCATGATCAGCAGGTAGGATTCAATCCACCAAGGTTGAATGTTTAGGTATCAAAGTTGCTTTTAAAGTGGTTTGTGTACTGTTTGCTGAATATTGAGTCACGTAACGTAGAACCTCTCTATTAGGACCACCTTTGGGACCAGTGTTTTAGGTGGTCTCTCTACAGAGGTTCATTTGGCAGATATATGAGGGTGTAGGACCGTGAAAAGTGGTCTTATTATAGAGGTAGTCTCAATAGAAAGGTGGTCTTAATTGGAGGTTCTACTGTATTCGCCAACGGGAAATTCAAACTGAATATTGAACAACAAACTGCAATAAGCTACATACAATAAACATAGCTCAATCTGTATCGGCGATGTAGCAGATAATGCATCACAATGACAGCTAATGTTGCAACAAAAACAAGTGCGTGATTGTTGTAGAAGAGAGCTGTCAAAAAACCACATTAGTCATTACGCACTCAGCGAGCAACAGCAAATAGCCTTTGTCAGCACAGCGAATACACACTGGTTGACAAAGGGTGGCCGCCGCCGCCGCCGGGGAGAGATTAATGAAGGCAACCGGGAACTGGGCACCATATCCGAAAACACGCACATCTATGTAAGAGATACAATGGTCCTCTTGCGTTCGCCGTATGTACAGTAGAACCTCTCTATTAAGACTCCCTTTGGGAACAGTGTTATGGGGTCTCAATAGAGAGGTGGTCTCTATACAGAGGTTCATTTGGTAGCTATGTGAATGTTTAGGATTGTGAAAAGTTGTCTTATTATAGAGGTGGTCTCAATAGAGAGGTTGTCTTAATTGGAGGTTCTATTGTGTGTATACAGTAGACCTTCTGTCAATAGTATTAGTGTTGGCTGTGATGAACTGATCGCAGTAAAGAGGTGGTCTCTTTCTAGGGGGTTCATGATAGGAAAACTTAGGACGACACCAGAAATTGTTTTCTTTGTATAGAAGTGGTCTTATGTACGTAGGGGTTTTAGGGGAATAGACAATCACATTTTGTGATTTGGATTTGCACATTACGAACATTTTATGAAATCAATTAAATGAGCTCACTTGTGTCCAATCGTCGAAGGAGGCGGTAGCGGCATTCTTCAGTCCTGTATCCCGTTAGCACATGATATACATTGTATTTGTATGTACTTAAGTTTTAAAAAGGGGGGGAGAAAAAAGAAGACTACAGAACACAAAACCACCTGCTCTCCGGCTGCACATGGCTACAGCTACCACCTGTGTACTTGGTCAGGGTGATTGATACTCGACGTGTGTCGCTTGGACATGTGTATTTTCCCCATATACGCACATGCTGATATTAGTTGGTGATGCCGTTCAGCATCATTCTCTGAATTGAAGACTCTTTTGTTTTCTAAGATGATGTGATCGTTTTGTTATCTACAGGATACAAGAGCCACTGGCACATCCAGGTTTTTGGAAAGTTGGGGGGGTTGCACTTTTGGAATTTCATTGGATTTGTACGCCTGACTGACCTACATGTATAGACAGTAGACACGCCAAAATCTCATGATCAACCTATGTGAGACATATCAGATGCTTCGCCTATACGCATCATGCACTTTTGTTAGCATCTGATGAGTGTAGGGATCCAGTTCACAAAATAAAGCATTTATAGTAAGATACAATTGCATTCACAGCCTATTTTCGGACATACTGATTTGAAATCTGATCGTGACCTGATAGTAACCATTCCGAAGCAAATAAAGCACGTGCTTTCCGCTGCGTATTAGGGACTATTTTCTGTTGATTAATCAGTCCGGAAATGAAGCTTGAGATTCTTACGCCCCCTGATTACGTCTACATCTGTTCTGTGGTGCAGTTAAGCGTTCCATTGTTCGTTCAAAAGCATTTCTATTGTGTTTGATAGTTGACAAGTTCTGTTCAAACATTACTACAATTAATACTACGTAGTTATTAAAGTGAGTGATGGCCTTCACTACGTGTCCAGCTTTGGCACTTTGCCAATTACACTGAGCCTTCCAGAAATTGTCATTCATACTTAAGTGGCACTGAGCCTACCAAAAAGCAGCCTTCGACATCGTTACAATATCTCCATACCCAGTGACCATTAGCTATCTCCAATATTGTCACTTTTCAAACAGAGGTGTGTGGTCCAGGAGTGATATTTTCACCGTCTACTCTTCTATAGACTACGACGCTACCACTGTGCTTCACAAATTGGGGATACCTCAGAAATACCGGGATCGCTAATGTTTTTCTCTACTCCAACCAGCGACCCCAATCTATCCCAATTGCGAGCTTTGTCTTCTCTACGACCAATATGTATGCATGTAAGTAAGTAATTAAGCAAGCAAGTAAGTAAGTAAGCAAGTAAGTAAGTAAGTAAGTAAGTAAGTAAGTAAGTAAGTAAGTAAGTAAGTAAGTAAGTAAGTAAGCAAGCAAGCAAGCAAGTAAGTAAGTATCGCCCCTAATGCAGTGCTTCACCGCCACCTTTAATTAGCCGTTGGCCTTCATTGGCTATAATTATGATGTGACGTGCGCATTTCAAATTAACATGAAACCAAAGAGCCAAGAGATTGAAATACAGGATCCTTGCTGCTGAAACTACGTCTTACCTACTGCACGGTGGGGGATCGATCTCTAGTGCCGTGCAGCGCGGTGATAATTGACTCTAATCAGTTCGCGTCCCGAGGCGGCGGGGGAAGTCGGAGTGGCGCCGGCGAGCGTGACATTCGCTGATCAATGGCTGGGCCGCGTGGCCCGGGGCCTCCCGCCACTTGGCTCACGGGGGCGGAGGGCGAGGGAAAGGCCAGCGTCTTCACGGGGAATACGCCCGGCGCCGCCGTGCAATGTGCAGTAGAACCTCTATAAGGACCACCTTTGAGACCGGTGTTAGGTGGTCCAATACAGAGGTGGTCTGTAAATATAGAGGTTAGTTTTGTCCTAAGCTTTATGAAGGTATCAAAAAAACGCCATGTAAAAAGTGGTCTTAGTATAGGGAGACCAACTACACTGGTCCCAAGGGGATCCTCGTAGAGAGGTTCTACTATAGGCCTATGTGCTTTTTTAAAAGGTAGGCTACCAATGACGGAGTGATAGGAATTGATGTGACTCTGCTTTTTTCTATGATTCAATGGCCTAGAAGGAAATCTGGTTAGCTTATTTCAAACTTGTTTGTTGAGTTTGCAGCGGCAGCAGTTCTTTTTATGGCTTGTAGCCTATTGCCTGGTCTTTGATTCTGCTGTAAAAAATAAACTGATTTGTCAGTATATCTGATTATTAGGATGCTTGAGTACCGAAAACGTTGATATATGTTTTTTTTTCAATTTAACCAAAGACCAGACAATACTAATCATTTTAAACTACATCTATAAAACCAACTTCTTAACAGAGACCAGTCTATAATAAGATCATTTGTAAAGCGACCAAGTGTTTGTAAAGCGGCCACCGTGAACCTCTTGTAAGAGAGACGCCCCTCTATTGAGACCTCTTGAGACCAACCAGCCCCTGTGTGATCTTAATAGAGAGATTCCACTGTAAACGTGGATACTATATGCAGTTGCAGATCTCAACGGACCCTCCCTCCCCCGGATAGTAATCAATAATTGCTATGTCAGAACGAATAATAACATCGGTCGTGAGGTATGTTTTTTCTTATTCAATTTAGATATACACGACTTGATATACAGTTGGACCCGTTTTACTCGAGCTCGCATACGCAAATTTCATTTGAATTTCCCTTCAAACTTCCTATTGACTGTAAGTTTTTTAAAGACCCGCCTGTATCTAACCTTTTAACTCGATGATGGATATGGAATCATCTTGTATTTTTTCCGATGTAATGAAATATGAATTAATCTAATTCTATGATTTTTTTTCATAATTTCATAATGATTTACCACAAATTAACTTTTGCACTTGTGTCCCATGACGGTCCTTAAGTCGAGCAAACGATAATTCAAGAATATTTCGTTGTGATGAATTCAGCGTGGATATCAATCATTGTTTACGGACATATAACATAGCACCTTTGGCCAGCATTTGACCTTTAACCGACACAAATTCAGTCAATAAAACAAAAAGTTACACAGGTTTCATTTGGCTAGGATTTTGCGATCAACCCAGAAGGCATACTCTACCAATTAAACCCACCTCCCTGAGGCCGGCAGTCTTATCCCTAATACCATGCTGCCCTGCGGCTCTCTTTCAGTATTTACCCATATTTTATTACATTTTAGCGGAACCAATCAAAACGTCTTTCACTGAGCTGGAAATGACAACTATTGTGGCGACACCAACGGCAGCTGCGCACAAATTGGATACTATTGACAATATCGATCGCCACTAATTAACCCTTTATTAGAATGGGCCAATTCTCAGCCATGCAAACAATTTGTAATGATTAGTGCTGACAGGATGAAAAGGCATGTGCCATTACAGTATAACCATGTTATCCCGTTTTGTTTTATTGCTGCTGTCTTATATGGCTTGTCACAAATTAGTGCCTGTCTGAGTGACATTTGTTTCAGCGTCTATTTGGATAATTGTTCTTTTGAATGACTCGGGTATGAATATTCTGGTATTTGATTGAAATCAAATACAATGATGACATCACTATTACCGGGAATAGCATAAGGCCTCTTGTGCAGAATGCTTATCATGTACACACCATAACACGCAGTGTATAAAACATCACATGACACACATCCTAAGAATGTCTCATAGTAAAGAAGCTGTGATATGGAGATGATGTAAGTGTTATGGGGAAGTGCCTTGTTGGAGGTTCACCCATTTACTGCAGCATTGGCAATGGCCAATATATGCTTTCATCACAATATCACATTTAAAGTACACACCCTACAATTGAAGGATTCATTGCATATTACTCATAATCGAATGGAATATGTTCTACATCAATAGGTTGCTACTTCAATCTCCTCCCCTAATCCCCAATCGTGGATTATCACGATTAAGCAGCGGTCACTTAATCACAGATTATCCTAGTCTTATACTGACCCCCATGACCTAATTACACCTAACATCGCCCACATTAGCATTCATGGATATTGGAGCCCCCTTAATCCCAAGTCCATCCTCGGAGTGACCGTCAGCGCTGTTCGCCTAATCCATGGAGCGGTCAGTGCGCGGGGTGCAGATGTTCTCTCGTCCTGGTCAACACTGCTGCGGATTAGCAAAAGCGGGCTTTGATTGGTGGGTTGAGAGGTTTACACAAATTTGGGGGTAGTTACAGGGTGTGGCTGCTTTAATATAGGGGGGTCATTTACAGTGTGTTCGTTTGCGGGCAGATGATATACACAGTAGAGCCTCTCTATTAGGACCACTTGTGGAATCGTATAAAGGTGGTCTCGATGTAGAGGTGGTCTTTATATGGAGGTTCCCGTTGGAATTGTTTTGAAGGATTTGGACCGAGAAATGTGGTTTTATTATTGAGATGGTCTCATTATAGAGGTGGTCTTAATTGGAGGTTCTACTGTATATAAATGTATATTAGCGTGAGGAAAACAATACAACAGTAAGATGTAAAATAAATTGGCTTATGACCACACAATGTTTCATCTCTTTAGAAAACTCGCTTTCACAGAAACTCCCTGGAGCGCGTTCAGTGATTGGTGGTAATCATATAAACCATGTTCTACATAAATGTTTGCTACAAGATACCCTCATTTTCAGTGTACATGTAGTTTGCTTATAGACGTGCAGGAATTCAGCCATTTTATTACATTTTGAGAGCATGTATTACCTCTTCATTCTATGCATACATGTATGCACGGATGACTTACTTACCCACGTCCACGACGATCTCATAACGTAATAACGTACTAATACAGCCACAATTAAGCAAAAGCATAAATCATAATCCATCAATTATGCACTAAGCTCATTTAATCCTCTTAATCCACTTAATTTGCTTAATCCGCTGAAGCAGCAGCTTCAAAGAGCGGACAGCGACCGTCGCATGCCATACATCGAGAGTTAGTGGTGATTTGTCATTATCAATTTGTGATTCTGTGTCAACAATAATATGGAGTAGAGGAGATATGATGTCTTGTGTCCCCCGCTATATGCAATATTGCCTCTATTGCAGCCATAACATTTTCCCATTCTATTACAATCTGTATGTATATCTTTGCCTCTGCCTTGTGTAGCACGTATTTTATGTTGAATGGGGAAAAAGAATACAGTAGAATCTCTCTATTCGGACCACCCATGGGACCAGTGTTAGGTGGTCTCAGTAGAGAGGTGGTCTCTATACAGAGGCTCATTTTGATAGCTTTATGCAGGTTTTGGATCGTGAAAGGTGGTCCTGTTAGAGATGTAGTCTGAATAGAGAGGTGGTCTTAATTGGAGGTTCTACTGTAATACCTGATGGACCTTCCTGATACCATTTTAAAAGTAGTCTTTTTATCTGCCTGCATGTACGTTCTATGAAAATATTCAAATCTTCCTGATACCATTTTAAAGGTAGTCTTTTTATCTGCCTGCATGTATGTTCTATGAAAATATTCAAACACATGAAATGAAGTTTCACGTAGTCGATCCACCCTCGGCCACATCGCTATCGCAGGCCGCGGCCTCGACAGCTGCCTTCTGAGGCGGACTCGCTGGTCCCGGGCGGGGCCCCCGAACATGACGTATTAATGCGCCCGCTTTATCGCAATTGTTCAATCGTCTGTGGATTAGAGCGTTAGGGACGTTTTACGGGCCTCCGATCGCCTAGTCAGATACGCTTATTGGTTGAGGAGGCATTAGCCAGGATGCAGGTGGGTGAGGGGAGTTTGAGATTGAGGGAGGACTCAGGGAGGGGGACAGGGGGAGTTAAAGTGTGAGTTTGTTATGTGGCGAGATAGAACAATTAAGTGGCAATTTGAATTGCAATTGTTGCGTCGCTTCAGACGCTGAAGTGAAAGCCTAGGGATTGTTTTGTTTCTAACTATGTATGTGTGCATGTTTCCCGACAAGCTAGTGTGTTTATCGTTGAACTGATTTCGTTCAACTTTACACAATTATAAGGTATGAGGTGACACTGAAGTGATTCGATTTGGAGCAATTTATATATAAGTTAGGTTTGCAATTCATGAAATGTTGTTATAGCGACGCGGTGTTCTTTGAACACTTTTCATCTAGCTATATATATTTACAGCATACACTCGTCTCAGGGACGGATTCAGTGGGGGGGGCTCGGGGAGCTCTAGCCCCCCCCCCCACCCCCCGCCTGCCATATTAACCTTAAAGCCCCCCCCCCGCCCCTACAATTTAGCCCCCCCGCCCCCCTCCTTTTTCCCACCAAAAAACTTCATTTTCATAGGGTTTTTCATGAAATCCCGTAAGTGAGCCCCCCCTTTTTCCTTATGTTTTCCTTACGTCCCTTTTCCAAAAACCTGGATCTGCCCCCACGCACGGACAAATCCGCCCGCCCCCCGCTCTCAAAATTTGAAAAATTAGCCCCCCCTCGCTCTCAAAATTTGAAAATTAGCCCCCCGGTCTCAAATTTCTGAATCTGTCCCTGCGTCTGACTATGTACAGCATAAGTCGTCACGTCTCAAGGCTAAATGGAGAGTTTATGGTTTCATGCATGTACAATGCACTTCTGTTCAAGAAAATGTGTTTATAGGTGTAGGTGGAGTGATAACTTTTGATCTAGAGTACAAAAAACTATAGTTGAAAGTCTTCAGTGCACTGTTGCAAACAATTCTAATTCATGCTATAAGCTGAAATTAAGGATCTAGCGTTTTCAATGTCAACCCACGATGTGACGAACACAGTGTAAACGCATCAACTACATACATACTATTGCAAAACCTCGCATCCATCTCTGCATTCTTATTGACCATCCACTGATTCCGATGACCGTCATATGGTACTAGGCTAATAAAATGACACAAGTTCAATTCTCATTGCACCCTACCCTGGATAATTTTCAGTTGTGTAAAACAGCAGTGTATGTATGATTGTATTATACATGTAGATTATATAGACCCAGACACCCAACTTAAAGGCGTCAATTGGGACTGCATTGGTGGGATTCCCCACCGGTTTGAGGGCTGCCACCTAAATACAGGAGTCAATGGTGATGTTTTTTGCTATTATCGGTAGAGGAGACTCTCCATCAATCATATCACACTTTTAGGAGGTCAGACAGTATTATTCAGTTAAAACTTTATGTACAACAAAACTAGAAAAGTAAAACTTTCAATTACATTGGCATTTTGTTTGTTTGTATGTTTATTTGTTTATTTGTTTGTTTTTGTTTTTATTTAATGAATTTTCTAAAAATAAAATCATGACCGAGCAACAACAAAAACCATTCATCAGCAGGAACAAAGTATACATTACAAGCCTTGAATCACCTTCACCGAAAGTTGAACGGTTAAGGAAGGAAATTTCTTAATGACTATGTATTTGCCGGGTATTGACTTGATGGCCCAAACAGCGAGGTTGGAAGTGGGCTTCATTACAGCTCTCGGGTGGCGGATGTGGCCCTCTTACGCCCGGGCCACACCACTCTCAGCATGCGGATACGGAGTCAGGGTACGGGCCACTAGGGCGATCTTTGGACAAGAAAACTTCCCTTCTTGAACTCTTGATAGATGTTCAACTGAAAACTTGATTTTGATTCAATGAATTAGTCTTGCTTTGGTACAGTGGTAGGGTTGGTTTTTGTGTGGGGGAAGGGGGTATTATCATAGTGTTTATTACATCATAGGTGCTTTAATTTTACTCCTCCTTTTTTATTTTAGTTGTATGTAACTACTGTAGAACCTCTCTATTAGGCTGACCACCTTTGGGACCAGCTTTGGACGGTCTCAATAGAGAGGTGGTCTCTATACAGAGGTGGTCTCTATACAGAGGTTCATTTTGATAGTTTTATGAAGGTTTAGGGCCGTGAAAAGTGGTCTTATCATAGAGGTGGTCTCAATAGAGAGGTGGTCTTTATTGGAGGTTCCACTATATATACGCTTTCCATCTTGCCCATAAGCCCATAAATATCTGATTGAATGCCCCCCCCCTCTATTCTTTACCCCATTCCCCAACCCCAACCGCAACACATACAAAACAAAAACAAAAACAAAACAAAAAGTCTTTTGGAAGTTTTGGAAAAAGAACTGCCTCCACAAAAGCCACGATGAGCCCCGACCCTCAACCGGGTAAAGAGCGACAGATCTGCTTGCATTCACCCGACCCGCCCACGGAAATGACACTGTTGTGTGAGAGACCGGACACTCGGGTCCGGGGAGAGTCGTGCACATGTGCCCCCTCTCTAAACGTATTCTATTACCGAGGGTGAGACGCTATGTGCTTAGGGACAGTTCATTATTTATGGGGAGGTGGCGGAGGTTTTTCTGAAAATGTCTTTATAAAGTTGGAGATCCGCCTCTTTTTTCATGTACAAAGTTGATAGTCCGCTCTAAATCTCTATGTGCAAAGTTGGCGGCCTCCCATTAATTTTCTCCTGCCCCTCCTCATAAATAATGGACGGTCCTTTACAAGGACGTCACTAGCTGCTGAGTCCGGGCCCGACCCTTTTTCTCTCCCTTTTTTTGATATTTTTGTCCATGTGCTCAGCTTACAAAGCCAATAAAAAAAATATAATGAATAATGAAGTTTGACTAGTCTACCCAGAGGGTCTGGGGATCGATCCTCGTTCAGGCCGGGTTAAGGCTGAATAAGTCTCAACTATTAACCTTGTTAAAAATCCCTAAACCATAGCCCAGTAGTGAAATTGTCGTTCATTGGGCCTTGTTATAGTCCTATGATATGCTAGTGACTAGTGAGAGCATCTGTGTGAGGGTGGATGTGATGTCGGGTGCTAGTGTTGGTGTATGCTTGTGAAGGGTCTTTGTGGGCTAGTGCGAGTTAGGGATGATCTCCAACCAAGTTCATTGGGGATGGTCCGGGACCAAGTTGCATGAACTTTGTTTGGGAATGCGTATGAGAATTTGAAGAATTCTATAGTTTTATCTCCATGGCCAGTGCCGTTTGTCTCTTGATCTACAGCAACCATTTATTTAATCATAGACAATATGCAAATAATTTACAGTGCTAACGGGACATTTGTGTTAAAAGTTTGCATCACCTGTCAACCATGTCACTCGTGATTCACAATTCATCCTGTCTGCATCCATCTAGTACTTACACCCTCAGCTGAATGCTGCTGAGTGCTAGTACGCCGAGGTCATGTCCACTCCATGTCCATTAGTGGTCATTTTTGCTTGACCGCTCGCGGCTTTTATCGGTCATCTTTGCAACCTGATTAGGCGATTTTGAGATGATTGCTGACCGCTTGCCATGTCATCAGTGGTCATTATCGGCACAATCAGCAAACGACAATAGATGCAAATGAAGCGTGCTAACCCCGTTGAACTTGAATGCGACTGGTTAACTCAATTTAACTGGCGCTGGATAGAACTAATTTGGCGGGATTCGATAACATTGGCTCTGGCGAGTGGATTCGTTAGGGAAATGACATTGGCAGTGTTTGTGACGTTTAGTGATTGTTGATTCTGTTACGCTGTAATTTGGTCAGCTATAGAGCTATATATAGAGGTGCTGTACGTTTGACTGAATTTCAAATCAATTGAATTGAGAATTTCTTGTTGACTTGTTGTTGTGATTGGTGGAATATTTCCATCTCTTCCAGCACCCAACCTGGTCAACCAAGCACTCAGACAGCACAAACACACAGTCCCTAAATGCGATTTCCGCATACACTATAGCCTAGTGATAAATATTCTCTCCATAATGTCTCCATACACCCTTGAAATCTCTTTTAGACGATATAGAACTGTGCAGTTTTATGAAGGAGGATAATTTACAAAATGAGCATGATTAATACAGTAGAACCTCTCTATCAGGACCACCTTCGGTACCAGTGCTAGGTGGTCTCAATAGATAGGTGGTCTCTATACAGAGGTTCGTTTTGGTAGCTTTATGAAGATTTGAGACCATGAAAAGTGGTCTTATTACAGAGGTGGTCGCACTAGAGAAGTGGTCTTAATTGGATGTTCTACTGTATACTGGTCTGTGCTTTAGACTGGCCAGACAACACCCCATACGATCAACTTTCCCACGCCTCGTTCTCGCTCACGTGCCGCTACAATCACGTGGTAAGCCGTGTGTGGTAAACAATCAATGGAGTCACGTGCCGCTCTGCAGACACGTGTTCTCATACATTACTACGCCTATCGTAGTACCATTTTCACCACCAGGTGGCCTCAAACAATTGCATTATGGGTATTTTTAGGAAAACATTAAACAGTTTCTACAATTTTCTCCCCGGTACGCCACAGTACCACAGGGTCTTTGGTTGATCGAGACCAAAACGAGTATGTATGCCTTCTGGCGGCGAAAACGGTATTGAGATAGTACTAACTATTTTGATAAATACCAATCAATTATTTTTATATGCGAAGTGGTGACATTTCAGGCATAAATCAACAGAGGTTATTCGGGCGTTGACATCTGTATAGAATTAGGAGCACACTATGTTTTGGGTCACGTGATCTGAAGAGTTATGTGCTCTATTTTTGAAGACTCGGCACTCTCTCTACAATATGATCTTATTATCATAGGCAGATCCAGGTTTTGGGAAAGGGGGGGGGGGCGCACTTTAGGGCTTTCATGAAAAACCGTATGAAAATGAAATATCTTGGTTGGAAAAAGGGGGGGGGGGCTTCTTCCCCCTCCCCACCCGGATCTGCCTATGATTATGGAGCTGGTCTCTTTATAGAGATGGTCTTAAATCAGAGTCGCGCTGCAGTTTAGATATTTTCTCGTGTTGTTTAAATCTTGAAGATGTAGACTCCTCTATATCGGAAATAAAATTATCCTGATCCTGATGACACAAAACTGCATTGTATCAATGGTTGTGATTTCTGTTCTTGAAAGCAATATGTTGGTCTCTATTACATTGTATTTCCATTTTAGAAGCCATGATTTAATACTATTGAGAATCTGACATATTCAGATCGACCATAAAAAGACTTAAGCTTTGGAGGAGGTAGGAGAAAAATCCACTTTTAACTTATCAATGTTGGACTTAATTCATACGCGCAATTATTACTATTACATTACCCTATATGCACCATCCTTGCAAAACGACAATTCATTTTCTTTTCAATTCATAGGACGCATGCCTAAAGTAAAGAAATGCAATACAACTGTACTCGTGTGGAACATTTATTCAAATCGAGGTCTCTATAAACTCACGGGAAAAACAGACTTTATGGATGACTACATCGTTCCCATGCCAGGCTATGAATACTAACAATAATCATCACAATGATCAAAGTATGTAGCTTCTGTGCACCACGGGGTCTGTAATTGCTCATTAAGATAAGGGATTATCAATACGTCTCATCTTCATTAGGGGATTACAAAATCAATAGCCTACTTATCTCCCAGCCTCGGTCAATAACTACTTATCTCTGCAACATCCTCGATCAATGCTAAACCTATCGGGGAGAGGAGGCTGCTATGGATTTTTTCCTCTTTCAGTTGCATTTTTTGTACATTTATATAATGAGTATTGAATATTGCTTTCTATTTAAAGGCGATTAATTGATCTGCGCTGTGGTTACTTAGTATTTACTTTGAGTTACATTTTGTTCCGGTTGGAATCATGGGTGTTACAATGTGCTCTCTTTTATTTATTTTTATTTTTTTTTTACTTTTTGCATTGCATGTAAATAACATTCGTTGTTTATTGTCTTTATTATGAAAATCTATACAATTGTAATACTCACTGGCAGATCCAGATTTTTAAAAGGGGGCCTCATGGGTTCTCCATGCGCGGTTAAAGGCAAAAACTTGAAAAGGGAAAATGTGCTTCTTCTGGAATTCCGGATCTGTTTATGGCACTTTCTATTAGCAAAACTGTAGCTACATGTAAGAGTAAATATCTAGTTTATGGTCGTCTTCCTAGTTAATCAGGATCAGTCTGCAACTGTTAAGAGGTGAGTTTGCTCAACACCCACCACCAGACCTAGAATCCATCTCACCACCTTCCCTATCCGCTCGGCTATTACATATTGCTAATGCAATCAACCGGCTTACATAATAATCCCCCATTTTCTCCCGGCACAAACATATGAGACTACCAACACAGACAGATCACATTAGAACAATAAATCAGCAGATCCAATATTACACGGCCAATATTAGATCCTCCTTGATAGCCCCATTTTTATGTCTAAAGATGGAACAGCTTCTGGGCCGAGGTGGAAGTGAAATGTTTACGATTAGGGATTTACTTTAGAGAATTGACTTTTACATTGATCACAACAATACATAAGATGGTATGGATTACGGATTTTGACGAATAGTTATCGTTTTCACCCATCTTTAATTTCAAATATGAAATTATGCCTTCCATGAATGATGCTGCTACACCACAAGCTGCGACCACAGGTCTGCCAAACATAACGTTCCCAACATTGTATTTTAATATAACAATCTCATAAATAATACTCTTATTAATCATAAAGCATAATTACTAACTGTTTATAGAAGATAACACCCGCATGTACTAAAAACATTATTCTAAACTTCCTATTTTGTGTTTAAGGAAACTAACAATGTTAGTCACAATGTCCCCAAAAATTCCCACACTAACGCCTTTTGGCGAGATTAGCAGTAAATCATACGAGAGTTAATCCGCTGGCACACATATTGATTACCGGCGTGTTGACGCAGGAACTCGAGTGTTAGTACAGCAATAGACGGGCACCGGGAAACTACAGCAGGTGCAAGGGCCTGGTAAACCTGGCAGATAGAGAGAAACAGGCAGAGATGAGTTGGAGGAGGATGGGAACATTGGGCCAAACATTACAAAGTTCTATATACAGTAGAACCTCCAATTAAGGCCACCTCTCTATTGAGACCACTTTTCACGGTGCGGAACCTTCATAAGCTATTAAAATGAACCTCTGTATAGAGACCACCTCTCTATTGAGAACACATAACACTGATCCCAGAGGTGGTCCTAATAGAGAGATTCTACTGCATTTGTTAGTGTTTGTTTTGGTTTGGTTTTCATCATATATGTATATTAAACATCTTATATTCTATGTTTTAGTAGCTATTAGTGACAGTGAAGCAGAAACATCTATCTTTAGATGACAGTGAAGTTCTTTGTAAAATATCTATACAAACACACAACACACACACACACACACACATACACGACCCTCCCTTCCTCCTGTCAGCCATCCACCCCACCCAAACCCCGCCCACCCAAAAAAGTGGTGTCATTTATAATTTCAAAAACAGTATAGTTCTGTTACATCTAATACAATGAATAAGAGTCAGCGTAAGAATAGAATCAATTACCAGCCAGATTAATACAGCACTGGGGAAGTCCATGTTTGGTCTGGGCTGTGCGCGTGCGCAGTGCACATGGCCCGAGTAGCCAGTGTTGACACGGACTCTCCACGTGTTGTCACAGCACTAGATCGATGCACAGAAACAACAGCAGGTGGCGGCAGCACTCAAAAGTAACAAGAGGATTCAATACGGCGTAAGTTGGCCGATGGTAAGAGTAAACAGCGTCCGTAACATTAGCCCTCCGTGTAAATAGGCTCATTGATTGTACACGCCCTTGGTTTAAGGTGTGATAAGCTCGACTTTTAAGAGAGCCGAGGAGCCATAGGCAGATCCAGTGGGGCGCAGGGCGCTTCAGCCCCCATCACCCCGCCTCCTTAGGTTTTTTCTCTCACCAAAATACTTTATTTTCAGTGGGTTTTGACATGGCTGCCATCGATCGTGCGTATAAACATACGCAACCCAAGAAATCTCCTAGTGCGCCCACCCCGACCTCACATTTTTCCCGAAAAACTGGATCTGCCAAAGGAACGTTGTCTCTTTTCATGGGATCCAATTATGTTTCGATGTTATGAGTTGACCTTTGTTAATTTTTATTCCACATACGGTAATTCTCTTTGATTTTGTACACTTTAGACGAATGACCTTTATCTATCTATCCTACAATTAACCGTATGAGTAATTACAAAATATAAACCAGAGAATAAATGAAGACGATGTATTCTCAGTGAGAGTATTTTAACTGGACAGCATCTTAATCACACCAAAAACATTCATAATAGCATTTCAATACAAGGGATATCAGAATATGATGACGTCATCAAGTTACGTTCAGTAACGCCAGCAACGCGTTCAACTTCCTATCCAGTGCGCCACAGCTGCAGTACTCGACTCCTATAGTGCTATAGTACTAGACAAGACGCCTATGCGTGAGTATGGGCCTACATTACCACAAATGACTCTTGTGAAATGACACACTTGTACCCCACCCACCCTCCTTAAAAAACTGGATCTGCCAGTGGCCAGGGTAAATGAGAAGCTTGCCATAAAGAGCAATATCTCTGTCTTATCTTTGTCCCATTGGGAGTCGACCCTACAAAACAAGGGCCTCTCATGTGAAGCTGATGACATTTTTTCCATCTGGATATCATATCTGTCGGCAGAACAGTAGCAGGAAAAGTGCATCTATATGTAAAACACCGCCCCTTAGGCGGGCTGGGTGGTACTACCGGGGTAATCCGGGGTCTGTGACCCGATCAAAGGGGCTACCGACCCCATCAATGGCATTGTACGCTAGAAACTCCTGATTGCTGTAAACACTTTTCTTTTCACGTTTTTAATTCTTTAACGTCAATCCATTATGGCACCATTGTAAAATAGTATCGACAAAACTCATTTCTCTTTTCTACAAAAAACTATTTGAGTACAAAATGGAAGTCGGGACAAAACAAAGGCATCAAAAAGATCACATTCCAAGCTCATTGTTCTTTTTCCTCACTCTTTTTCCTTGGTCTTCTTTCTGTTCTAAGTATCACTAGTTACAAATTGACAGTATTCATCACAGGCTAACAACAACAATATGAAGCTCTTGTTAGTAGCCCCACCAAATGACTTGTCTGCACTAAACTGCAGCCTTGTTAGTGGGCTTTTAACACCTTCGGTTACAATTTATAGCCCGTTTCAAAAGCTGCCTTCTTATAATAAAGTGAAATGTCAAGTGGGGCGAACTGGCAGTACATGTATAAAGTTCGTGTGTTTGACAGGGGTAAGTAGAGTAAGTGTACATTTACGTGCGTTTCTTTTTAGTTCAATAATAACCCCGGATATGGGTTTTCTAGTGCTTTGCTAAAAGAAAAGAATGCAAGGATCAGAAACATCAATGGGTAGAAATAAAGGGCAGGAGAGAACACGTAGAAAATGCTCTAAAAGGGTCGTCACCATAAAAGAGATATTCTTATTTCTGTAGTGGACAGTGGCAGGGACAAATGACTAGGCACATGCAAAAGATTTGACTTTTTTTGCTTTTGAGAATAGGCTGAGTCATCACAATCTTTATTAAGTAAAATAGAATTTTGCAGTATTTCGTCATGCCTTAATTACATTGTAATTCATGAACAGGCATTTATGCTTACGCTGAAAAACAACATGTCTCAAGTGAATATGTTCTGGCAAATTGTTTTCATAAATATGATCAAATTGCTGCATGGTATATTGGGTTTCACATTGTCATACACAAAACAACCCTTCAAAACGTATGGGGAATGTACATACGTCTAGAGGGGAACGTAGTTCCCCCATCATTAAGCTGTTGCGTATCAAATTGACCCCCAATGTTTCCAAAATAATGTTTTGCTATTCTAAATATATTTAGATGTATCTAAAATACTGAAAAACGTTACATTTATTTTCAACAAACTTTACATGGTGGGCATGAATTTAAAAACAAAATTTATGGTCCCAATATCGCATTCCTAAACTGTCTAGCCAATATGATAACCCGTTGAATATAGTAATTGAGTGATACAATTATTTAGTAATACATGACAAATAAGCATAGTTCAGTGAGTGCACGTATATATCACAGTACCAGTAAACGTCCCAACAGTCGTCATCGTAGTTTTGAATGGAATCATTTTATTTTACATGCACCAAACAAGTATATGAATAATCAACTCCAAGGTTACTCAAAATTACTCTAACATCACAAACTACTCACCAGTGTGGTATAATTCACCGATACAATACTCCCATATAAGGCATAATAGTAACTCTTGTGAGGCAGGGACTTTTCAAAATAGGAACCATTACAAACGTCTGCTTGTTTGATAACAATATTCATATTATCGAGGGTGCAACTGAGGAATTCCTGGCCGTACCTTAAAGTGGGAGTGCGATGGGGTTTCTGCGTGTATGTTTTGTTTGTTCATTGTTTTCAATGTTGATTTTCTAGTGCTTTCTCCACACCAGCATTTGAAGACAAAATACATGCACGAAAGATGGTTACATCGAGCATGACGTACATCTCCTAAAGCGTCTTATATGAATTATTGTTCAGTCACCCCCTTTCCTCACACCTTTTGACACCTATTTTAATACAGTTAGTTAGTTAGTTAGTTATTTGTTTATTAAAGTGTCGTAAAGATATTCAAACATAGTATAATTGTACAATTGATCAAATTAAAAGAATATCTTCCAGCCATGTAATGGCTTATTTTGACACATTGTTCTAAAATTTGACTAGTATATTAGGTTTTAAAATATCAGTTCATATTTCGTGACAGTCTTTGTCCTTCCTGGTATGAGGGTGTATAAACCGGCAATGCTTTGCATAGCTAAAAAGTCACTTATCTAGTAATATACAACTTCCTACGGCTAAACATTTTATGTACACATCTGATAGCTTGTGGTGCAATCTGTGTATTGCTTAAAATAAAACACATCTTACTTATTTTATCAAATTCTAAAAGTTGGCATCTATGTCTACTGCACTATTGAAAATTGTAGTTCTTATGTCATCATAGAGAGGACAGTCTATAAGGAAATGGCATTCAGATTCTACTACATTTAAAGTACACAATTTACAAGTTCTATTCTCATATAACAACCCATTGTATCGTCCAGTCTCAATTTCAAGGGAAGTACTCACATCTCAATTTAATAAAAAGCTGATCGTTCATAACGTGGTATGTTGTAGTCAAGGTAGGCTTCAGACTGCAGGCTAGTCTTGAAACGTCTGTACGTTCGAAGCTTGTTCCCGTTTGCTATCTATTATATTTTCATATATTTCCATTAAGTTATGTTTAACAAGAATCTCACACACAAAAAAAAAAAAACCATAGGCAGATCCCGAGGCGCAAGAGGCGCGCGCCGCCCTTTTTTTCCACCAAAATACTTCATTTTTATAGGGTTTTCATGAAATCCCTTAGGTGCAAACCCCCCTCCCCCTTCCCTTAAGTGCACCCCCCACCCCCACACACACACACTTTCCAAAAACATGGATCTGCATATGGAAACCACTATCTTTGCGAAATTGAAACACGAAATATGTGACACACCTCTTGGTAGCCCCATGTGTGCGCATACTCGCATGTACTGCTGTATTTATATTGCATATCTTTGCATGATTGAGTGCAGTTCTGCCAAGAGTGCAAGCAGACACCAAAAGTACTTGGACATCGGCACTCAAACATACATGGGTATGGAAATAATTGAGGAAAAATGGGCAAAGACGAGAATGAACTCAAGCTCATTAAAGATTTTGAACACTTACTTTTTGAAAAAAATGGTCAACTTACTAAACATCTACCAAAGTCCTTCGAGTGAACATTTGAATTCTGCCTGGGAGAAAATGTTGCAGGATGCTGTTCCTGGTACAGTAGATTGAATTGGGTGGGGGAAAGCATTAAAATGTGTTGTTATTATAATGAATATAATCATAATAATCATAACAGGGTCAACGCCAAGTCAAGTGTCTTAACGGTGCAAACGCAGCGAAGCGTAGAAATCGGGCCAGTAATTATACTCTCCCTGCACTCTATTACCGCGGTATTAAATGCACGAGTAGGCTGTGGCCACCGAGGCGGAACGATGATTAAATCTGCATGTGATTAATGTACGCCAGCAGTAGCAGACTAATATATCAGTATGTGTGAGTATGCGCACGCTTGGGGCTACAAACATGTGCGCCTATTATTTTTATGTTAATTTTGCATAGGATCGTTTGTTGTTTCTGAGTCTGCACAGATGATGTTTTCCGCTTATCTTTGTATCATTTCATTAAAGGTTTATTGTATTTGTTTATGTACTTTTCTTGGAGTTTTGTGTGCTTTTCTTTATTTTTGTTCTGTACTTTATCGGTTTAAGAGAACGAGTCATTGTACTACATTGGTTTCTTGCACCTGTGGATGTCTATACGTCTGTCCAAAGGGAGTGCATTATGACTCCTCAACTCGTGTCATCTTCGTGATGCATCGGTATGTCATGTTCCTTTGAGTCAGTGCAGTACAAGTACAACTGTTATGAGTGTGCTTTGCATTTTATACACACGAGCCCCACTCCGAGACACACGCACTATTGTAAGTCCGTACGACTAGCATTACTGTGTTGTTCAATGACCATCTATATTTTTCATGTCTCCCTACATTGTTTCAAACATATTTTATTGAAATACATATTTACAAATTGATTGGGCAATCGCTAAAATGAGATGTCCATACATTCTGTGTAGTGAGAATCCGCTTGTTGGCGAAAATGAACGACAAATTCGTTAAATAGATTAGTTGCCCATATGTGTTCTATTCTAATGAACTAGAATATTGTTAGTGCAACCTTGAGCAAAATGTGTTAATGCAAACATTCTATGATAAAGAGTGGAATCCGCTATCATTCATTTCCAAACAACCACGAACCATGATCCCTAGAACTCATACGTCATTGACCTGCCGATCACTATTTGAAGACCACGTGACTGATGAAGGAATGTTCTAGCAGAATGTAAACAAACAGAGCACTCCACATTGAGCACGTGCTACAAACTTTCGGTTTTCATTTATAGTCTGTTTATGTTCTTTTTCGTCGGTTTTAGAGAAATAGAAAAAAATAAGTGACTTAAATTCAAACATGAAAAACACTTGTGTTATACACATTGATAGGATTCGGAATAACTGCAAAATAGCCGCAAAATAGTTATTAAACCAGAGTTTCACAAAGCTAAAAAAAGTGTGTGCGTCACATACCACATTCGCTCTAGATCTCCCGTCTACCAAACACCAATCATTTGCATGTATATGTATCTATAATGCAATAATGCATCACATGTCTACAAACTTAGTGTGCTATACTACCACACACAAACACACACAAAAAACAGAAGTGATCGTTGACCTACTTGTTATTCCAGTGAGTTGGCCTAGAATGTAAATGAGCACAGACAGACAGGATGAGTAGACCCGAACACGCATATTTACGGCACGGGATATAGGTCAATAGCCATGGCAATGTTTTATCGCCAGCCTCATGCCTGTGTATGAGTTTAGCATTGGTTCTCCCAATTTGATAGGCGTATTTATCCCCCATTTATACAACCTTTCTAGGGCTACGCAATAAACCTCCTGGACTGTAAACTCTGACCATATTTATAACCACCATTACATTCTGTATGTCCTGTGGTTATACTGCAAATTATCTAGATGCCATTTTCACCTCCGTTCAGCACTATGTAGCATCTGCTATGCAGCCTGTATCACTATATGCTGAAATGGACTAGCATTTGTTGCTCTGTTTGGAAGAGCACCAACACTTGTGGGAGAGACATCTCTCATTATCGCGGTGTTACACTCATTACTCTAGTATTTTCAATTCATTATACGCCAGTATAGCGGCATTGGATCTGTTTGTTTACAATTTGCCGGTTCTGTTGTTCTCAAACAGCACCTGCTTCCTCGTTTCATGGCAAACCACTTAATGAGTGACATTTATGTACTTACGTAGGCCCCAGTCTCACAGTCCCGAATTGCAAGGCCAGACAGTTTCATAAAAGACAATAAAATACCAAAAATATATGGGATGAATTATGGTTCTGCCAGTTGTGGTTGTTTACTCACGACTACAATACCAAGGCTGATTCTCCTTCAATTATAACCCATTCATTTCATCGACGTGTTAGGTGAACCAGACCCTCACCGCGTGGCATTTTAGGGATTCATGTGGGGGGGGGGGGGCATAATCCAGCCAAAGTTCGGGTTTGTATTCGTGAATATGTGCATCTTTTCATTAGATTATGGATAGCGGGATACCTTTATTGCAATGCACGGCACATCTTAGAAATGGCAGCGACACCAGTATGTCTTACTTTACTACACCATTTCACCATTTACATATTTCATGCTCATAAAAAAACACACACACAGGAAGTATTTATCAGGCAGAGGATACTGCTAAATGTCTTTGGGTGATAAAGTTGTACACTCTTGAAGACCTTGTTATGCACTTTTAAATTCTGAGAAGGTAGTGAGAATCATCTGTGTAAGTGTTTCTTTTTATTTTATTTTTTTTCTATTTTCTCTGTTAGAATTTTTACAAATACTGTTAATAGTGGTGTGTTGTAGTGAAGATCTGACTCAATAATGGGCCACTTCATATAACTCAGTGTTGTTGTTTTTTATCTTTGACAAACACGTGAGTGGACTGACGTGCACAGTGCATGTTGGGTAATGCCCGCCAGGGATTATGGGTAGTATTGGGTCGCCACCGAGCTTGAGGAGTTGTATTGTTATTGGCAGAATATGCCACTTTAAATGTCTGTCCCAAGTGGCATGCAGTATTTTGGGTGTCCGTTGGTAAAAATGCAAATGAAACACTGTATTCCCTGAACGTTACATAAACTCTAGACCTAAGTCATAATCCGCTATATGTAATATGAGGCAAACATAAACACTATTTCAAAATTGCCTGGGTCTACCTTACACATTAATCATTATGCACACTATTGGAATCACATGTTCAACTACCGTGTATGCTGTAGTACGTAGTATGCTGTATAACGTAGTCAAAGTCTTGAAACTATATTTCTGCAGATATGGGGATGTTATAAATGTGTGATTTGATAGAATAATTGCAGGATCTAGATTTAAAACAATGTTAAACTATATGATTACACACTAAATTCTTGTCCACGCCCATGTGTTCAATGGTGCCCTAATTTAAATTCCCTAGCAATTGAAAACAACTTTATGTGAGGACATGTTATAAGTCATTGAGTTTATTAGAAAGGAAAACTTTGTGTTGAAATCAAGTGGATTCGTGGAAGTAAGACTAGTGAGTAGAAAGATGATAACCATAATAACTCAATGCATTCTCACGTACATGAGCTTATGTGTGAGAGATGCACTGCTGTGGTGGAATTTAAAGATACGGTGTACCCTTTCTAGAAAGTCCAGATTGGGACCTGATCCAAGTTGTCGTCATACAGTGACGGTCTCATCAAACAACTTGGTACTGTTGCTCTCTTGTTGAAGTTTTAGGACTGAGAGATAGTATTGAGTTGGCCTTTATAAAGTTGTGGCGGTGATGGTTTGATTAAAAAGAGGTTCTACTGAAATGAACAGCACACGAGCTGTGTTTAAATGCCTTTTCAATGAAGTCACACCCAATGAGATGCACTTTAGGGCTGAGACCACTGTGAAAAAATGCACACTATCAGCACTAATGGGGAGGCTCAGGGTGTTTGCTCTCTTTTCCAGTGAATGGCGCCAGAAGAACGGGTTTGGTGAATAATTCACCACCAGCATTCCCATGCAATGTCCAATGGATGAAATACTACCGTGCGGGGTGGCTACTATGTCATTTGAGAGAGGAAAATGAAAGGGACTCCTTTGAAGCTGTATGCAGTTTATATGTACTTTCACAACGTGCGAGTGGTTTTGGACTTCGATGTGATGAAGTGTAATGTTCAAATGGAATGTCAGATGATAACCACTCGCATCATTAGCCGAGTTTTGTACGTGTACTACATTTGCGTCGTTGTACTGCAATTTGTGCATACTTGGACTAGTGGGGTGAGTTTATAAGGAAGGAAGTGGGGGTGAGGGGCGAAAACAGAGGGATGTGGGTGGGGGCCAAAAAAGAGGGATGTGGGATTTGAAAAGAAGTGCAATGTGGGGAGAAAAGCATTGAAATTTGTGGGATGAGGGGAAAAAGCAATACATATCTAGAGATGTATTGAATACATCCGAAAAAATAGGGATGTGGGATTTCTTGACACCCCCCCCCCCCACACACACACACACACACACATACACACCACCCCACCCAACCCCCACCACTAGTACGGCTTTGAAATGTCTGTACATTGCAGAAAAGACACAGCGCGAGTTGCACTGCAGAGACTAGACTAACGTAACAAATCATGCCCAGCAGCCTTGAGAAAGAAACCTGCTGGCAACATTGCCTCGAAAAGGTGGTTAGCCGGAGTGACAAGTTTATGACCGTCGTCAACACTGCCAGTTTCATTCCTGTGTGTGTCTTGCAATGGGCGTAGACAAATAATGTGTATAAATCCTGAGTATGCCATAAACTTCCTAGCGCACGGTTACCACCATAAAACTGTGTAACCCTGCATGCTTCCCTTTGCAAATAATTTCTTAAGGTACGGAAACATCCCTCATATTGTAGTTTCGCTTTTACAAATTGTTCTTGTCCTCAAGCATTTTCCTCCTTGTTGATTAGTTTTTTTTTACAAATATTGGCGCAGTATAGCTTGCTACAATGGTTTCTTTTCTTGAAGTGATGGACATCAGTGAGTTTTGAATTATTTAGTTACACAGCATAATTGTTTCCAGCATATTACGTGTCGCAAAAATACCAAAAGTGTATGCCATTTACACCAACTGTGGAAGAGTCCCACACAATTCTGCCAAACCAAAAAGATGATAAATTGTCATTTTATTCAATATAGCACTATGAATAATAATTCAGGCTAATTTGTCAGTTGGTGGAATGTGTTTGAAAAGGAGATTGTAGGCTCGAAAACTGCAAACAAAATAAAGATTTTAAAAAGTTGGCAATTTGGACATTCAGCTAGCAGCAATGTGGATATTAGGCATGTATTTACATTAGACCTGACATCAGCATACATGTACAGCTCTGCCCACGCGCCCTCCCGCACAATACCCCGACTCACGCCAATTTGTGCCGCATTCATGGAATTCATGTATTGTTAATAGTAAATTTATTCCTTTTCCTTATTTTCCACTTCCTTCGTATTATTTTTGCACAAAAATAAACAGGTCTTAGCCCACTTATGTTTTTTCTCTTGGTTTTTTAAATTGCATGTTTAGAAACATGTTTTCAATGTTTAATGTCATCAGTTGTCCACGCTGGTTCTATGTTCTTAAATCTGATCGTGTTCACATGTATATATTCATTTACTGCATGTTTCTCTTGTGCATAACTAAATCTGCCTCTAAAACATAGTGATGGCTTTTTACAATTTTACAACCATGCTGTCACCATTAACATTTTCTACTTTATTGTATCCTTACATTGAATTTCTTACCATGACAATTTATCAAATTTCTAAAAGAAGAAATTGACAATCTCGATTCTACACCTACAAAGAGTAATACATTATATACATATTTCCCACAATTCAAATATCAATAAAACCCAGTAAACAATCTACCATATAAGAACGTCGTGTCTAGGTTCTAAATGACTTGGTGCTTATTATCACCATGCATCAGGAGCGGCTTATCCGTCATACTTACATATGCCGCGTCACGCGCCATGCATCTTTGCCAAGCGGCAATTAACAAGCGTGCGGCAATTAATAAAATGGCCGGACGACTGGACCAGCAGGATGTATGTGAGAATGATGGGGCCGGCGGGACAGCTGGTTCCCCTGATTACACTCTCTCCGTCATCCGCAGCCTGTTTAAAATGCACAGTGTCCTATTTGTCATCTGATGCTGCCTGCCGCGTGGCATTGTGAGTGGGTTTAAAAAGTTTGGCGGAACAAAACTTTGCATTCTTCAACTTTTTGTGTAGGTGGTTGTGTGCGCATACCTTTCGTAGTAGGGGCAATCATACTGAAGGTACGCAGATATGTATGTAGTCACAAGTTGTATACAATCACACACACGAACTCACATAAATTTGAACAGAAACATCGATTCTCTATCCCTTCTTTTTCACCCCACACCCACACACCTCCCCGGTCCCCCTTCACTCACTGGCTCGCTTGCTTGCTGACTCACTCTTTAACTCATTTTCAATTATTTTGATGTACGGATTTCTAACTTGTATATTTTCAAATAAAGAAATTGAATTGAATAATGAATACTTTGCTTAAACAGAAAGTATATAAAGGGAAATATCTTTGTGCACGTTGCAACGCAGACAGTGGGGGGTTAAATAATTTTCTAAAGGCTTCCTCAAGATTGCAAATTATTTTGTTGGGTATGATACAACAGATGCAAAACACATATTTAACTTTGATGAAATACTACACAAGTTGCAAGAAAGTGGTAATACCATGGGCAGTTCTATTTCAAACCACAATATCAGAAGGCCACACATACGTGTAAGTACCCCTGCTATAGTCCGAATGTTCAGGACTACGAGCATTCATGGCCACTGTAAATGCCAGTATCACTCATTTCCTACCACACGTCAACTCAATGTCCAAACAAGCATACCCACACAGACACACACGCAAAGTGCCACTCATTTACACAGAATACACAGAGCCGCAGCATTCCACACATCACTATACACCATGTCACGCACATCTAAGTACATCAGTATGAGTTAAATGTCATCAACCTTGGGCCACCCCCCACCCCCCCGTCCCCTTCACCAAGCCACCATCTCCACCAGCGGCGGCATCCACGGCTAAACCACTTGACATTTTGCTTACACTTGTCCCTAATTATATGTGTGTCTGTAGGAAATGAGGGATTTATGGCGTAGTTGTGGGCCGAGTGTTGAGGATGTTGCACAGGAAGGGCAAAGGGGTGCGGGGATTTGGTTTGGGGGATAAAAGCTCCAACAAAAAGGATATCTAGCCAAGGCCTCTGTGAAGGTCACGTTAAGAGAAGTGGCTGCTAATTATAGAAGATTTGTTTTGTGATGATTTAGAGACCACAAGACTTGGACACATTGGTGAGTGTGTGGCTTGGGAAAGTTGCAAGTCTAGTGAGTTATTTTTGCATTACAGATTCAGTGTAATTTGGATCTGTATTGTGGGTAATTGAGATTTAAAATGCGCTTAGGTACGGGTCATGAAGTAGTAGTCCCTAACTTCAAATGTTAGGCTTATCATTTTCATTGAAATGTGCCCATAAAACTACGTTTTACTGAGGAGTTCTCTATTAGAAAACCGTTTTACGCCACAATTGCTGACTTAAGAACGGCGAGGTCACAATGGAGGTGGTCTTACATGTACATGCACTATTGAAACTCATAATACTATACATGTATTGCCATAGACGTTGCTTGGTCCACGAAAGCTGATTTTTGCGATTGCCCTTCAAAGTACACCTCTGAGATGAGTCTAGTGTCTCAGACATGGTCATGTCCAGCATCTTGTCTTCCCTCTCAGTACCATTAGCTTATTACACAGTGTGTTACGAGCCCGGCAATAATGTGGGAGAGCTTCTATTAAGTGAGTGCACGCATAATCCACGGCAACGTTAGCGCCAACTTGAGCTTAAAATGTGTGCACTGCATTCTAGACATTAATTCTTGAAATGAATAATTAACTAACTCTGTCTAGATGCATAAACCACGCAGCATGTCTATCTAGAGTAGTGTGATTCTAGCTTCTAGACTATTCTAGCCTCACTCTGATAACTACATCTTCGCAACAGACGCATACCATTTAAAGTATCTTTAGCATCTTTAAATTTTACACCGCCTTCTTATTGCTCTTTCTTTTGTGCACCATGCTTGCAAAAGAGTCCTTTTTCTGTTTCTATCTTCAGTGAATAATATATGTGTAAATGTAATAAACACTGGTTGTGCTGACATGGCATCATTAATCATTGTGAAACAGCCATGAATCTCGTGTACAGGGGAGTCCGCACGCACCAAAAACAAAATACAGCTCAACGTGGTCTTGTCACAAATTTAGTATGTATATCTATATTTGTTTCATTCATTGTTTGTTTATTCAAGTGTCATTATGTAAAAGTATAATCGCATTAAACCATTAAAAGCTATGATAAAAACCAGACAGCCTTATAGGCACTGAAAGTACATTTCACTGAGCATGAACATTATGAATTAAGATTAAACATTAGTAAGACTATAAATTATCATCACCATCATCATTATCATACATTCACACTGTAATATACCATTACCAGTCAATCACTGGCCAACAGTACTAGTCATTTTGGGATACACCCACAGATCACCCTCATTCATAATAACTCCACATATTACCCACTGTATTTGAGTTTTACGAACTTGACATTTAATTGTCTGAACTCTGAAGTATGGACGCTGGCAACACCAATAACAATATCCACCAAAACAGCTTTTCTTTTACATCTATACATCTATAACATCATGTCTAAATAGCAAACAACTGTTTGCATTGTCCATCAGCAGGACGGCTATTTCTCAAGACAGCTGTTCACAAGTTCTGTGTCCTGAACATAGCCATGCAATATAATGGTATCCGCCGAGTCTCATGTTGGCATGGGAGGTGCTAATAGAACAGGAGACGCGCCACGTGTAGGTCAGTGTTCCATTACACTAAATGGACCACGTTTTGAATTAAGAGACGCAGTTTAGTAGAGTGGTCATTTGGATTTTAAACAAACACAACCATAAGCAGATCCAAGGCCCGGGTGCTGGGGGCCCCCCCCTTTCCCACCAAAATACTTCATTTTCATAGGGTTTTTTTACAAGTCCGCTATTATCGCACGTACGAAACCCATGAAATCCCTTAAGTCTGCCCCTTTTTTTCAAAAACCTGTATCTGCCATTGAAACTAACACAGCCAAAAGGACGATCGGTAGAGATGCTAATATGTACTAATGCTTTGATTGATCAACATCACATGTGATGCAATTAAACTCCGCAATGTGAGCAGTAGTATGCATTTGAATTGTCACTAAGTCAAAAGACCCAATTTTTGCCAAGAGATCTAAAGGAAGGCCCTCCACCATCCCATCCACCCACGCCTCTTCTTTTGCAAAAATAAACACCCTAAAACGTTAAAACCCTCGCTATGTTTAGATCTTGACACCCCACGTTTGAGATCCGGAGGGAATACCCACGACATTTTCCAGCCTAGTGACATAAAAGGCGTGCTGCTCATTTTGTATGGTGAATAGTATTATGTTTTCATATTTTGTTTTATAGTTAGTTGTAACTCATGAATCTGTTTGCTTCTGTGACCGTGTGAATAGGTAGCTGGAAGATTGTGAGTTCGGTTCCCAGTTGGTTCAGGTGGTGGGTGTTGAACAGAGTCATCCCTATTTGGTTGCACACTGTTGCGTGGCACTTACAGGCTAACTAGGTACGGGTCAGGCGAGTGAACGTCAACATGAACATTGTGCTGTATACTTCCCAGGGAGTTGTGAAGGCAATACCTATGACCTGGTGTAAATGCTGTGAAAACTCGACTGCGCCTAATAGACAGTATACTATAATCCCTGTACGTCTAACATTCACAATACATTTGACTACACAATCTATTGTGCCGCCTATTCATGACACCACAAGTCCTAGGGGAATTTAAAAAGAAAAACAAGTCAAATGGATGGAGATGTATTAGTTATTCCATTAGCCATGCCCTGCATTGTGCAAGCATTTCTCTACATTGTTAACATGGCAGCAGAAGAAAAATGGCATAGTTAAGTAAAAGACGGGGTAAAATGTGGATAGTAGATGAATGGACGGACGTCTAAAGCGGCCAATTGGCGGGCGAGGGCGCGCATTCTTCTTGCTGTGGGTTTTGTCGGGCCTTTTTCTCTGGTGTCTGTGGTTACTCTTCTTTTCTCTCTTTTTGAGGGGCATGTATATTTAGACTGTACCTCAATATGGCGTGATGGAACTATGTCACATATGATATTCTAGGTGTGTATTGATTCACAGAAGCGGCTGGTGTATTAAGTAGATGAACTTGTTAGGTCCAGGATTTTGAAAAAGAGGGGGGTTGATTAAAGGTTTGGTACAAGATATGGATACCAGACATGCAAAACAAAACATGAAAAAAGAAATATTGGTTAACAGAAAGGCGGTATCCATGATTTTCTTTCACGTTTTACAGCTGCATTTACGATTAATGTATTTTTTCTAAGAGTAGAAATTCAAGTCTCAACGGCATGGATAAAAATACTCATTGGCACACATAGGACCATGTCTGGCTTTTTTTCATTTAATAATTCAAACATATTATAGAAAAGACATTGCCATGAGTCCTGTCTCGGTGCTTCATGTACCCTGGTCTGCTCATTTGAACTTGAATGTCATTGATAAATTGTGTTAAATTTATCTTCTTATGATGATATACATTGTACATGTACTATGTCTGACATATATTGATAAATCCAGGTGATTTTAATTAGCTTTATGATGAGTTATGGACAATAAGTCTGGTTGTAGTACATTTGTTATATGTGGTCAATGGGTACCATTTCCTAATAGTTGCATATATGTATGCATTTGTCCTATATTTGAAATGTCAAACATGAATAAACAATGTACATCTTAATATGTGTGACAGCAGCATAAAGAGAATCACAATTAGTATTTAATTTTATAGATGCTGGCTCATAAAGTGGAGAATACCTGGTAAGAAAAACACAGTAATGGTATGATTATGGTTTATTAATGCATTTTAGACGTAAAAATAAACTACATACATTGTGTAAAATTATCCAAATTAATGTGCAATGTGTGCATATGAGCATTTGCAGAATTGGCCCTAAAAATAATTTTTACTAACCAATAATTGAAGAGAGAACGTAATAACAATAATTAATTCTGTGCTCTAATTATATTCATTTTTTGGGCTAATTCCTTTCTGATTAAAACAAAATTTGTCCTCTTTTTTCCTTAAAATGAGGCTTCCTGCCCTCAAACGGCCATATTTCTTCGAGCCAAATTAAGAAAGTCCCCCCACACACGAGAACACGAGAACACTAAAAATAAGCAACCCTAATTTACAAACCCAAAACTCCCCACCCCCACGGCCCTAAAGGGGATATAATTTAGTCAGGTAACAATTACAAGTACAAGGGCAGGCGCGCGCCCCTGCGCCCATGGATCTGCCTATGCAATATAGTGCATTATGTGCATGTAGTTCATAAACAGCTTCTTCAATAGAACCTCCCCCAATGTTGACAGCAGGGTGTGTGTTACAGAATTCTCAGCGTGTTCTGCCACGTGTTGACAGATCAAGACAGAGTGCTGCAGACCCGCGTGACGGGTGTCTGCTGTTGCTGTGGAATAACTCGTGGGCCTCAGCATCATGATAGGGGGTAAGGGGGATAGAATGGTCTACTAATATGGTTCACAAACACTATACCATACAGTATACAGTGTATATGACTATAGTCATACATGTAATGGTCTACTGGTTTACAAACACTACACCGTATGGTATACAGTTTATATGACTATAGTCATACATGTATATACTGTATGCCGTATGGTATGGTGTAGGTAAACCATAGTCGTTGACCATTATATACCCTCTACCCCTTCCCATGATGCTGAGGTCCATGGAATAACTTGGGGTAAGCTCAGATGCAAATACGAACCTTTACAACATGAGCCACTGTTTTGTTGGTTTTCAGCATTCTGGTCGTCGTCTAATAGCAGTGAGGAGTGAGGCACACCAAGGAACAGATGTGTATTGAAAGTAGCTCAGATAAAAGCTGCCAGAATCAACAGCCATAGATCTTAATATCTACATTCAACTTACGTCTGTTGTTCCCTCTACCTGCACGTGTCTGCGGCTCCGTGGTCACGCTGGCCTCTCACCCCGGCCTGTCGTGTTGTACGTTCTCACCTGTCAGCTTTACTCTGATGGATGACGTGTCATGTTACAACCAGCCCCCCCCCCCCCCCCAATCCAAAAAAGACCGCAGCCCTTTGTAAAAGACAGATGGGTAGAATACATGTTACGTTGATGCGCATTGTTCCAAATGTTAAGCATACTTTCTATCTGCATTTTAGTACGATGGAAATTGTCCTGCTCATCTGCCTGTCAAATTTGCAAACTGCTTCAATATCTGTCTGCCTGGCTGCCCGCTCGCCTGCCTGCCTGCCTGCCATTGTCTTCTTGTCTGTCTGTCTGTCTGCCTGCCTGCCTGCCAATGCCTGCCTGTCTGCCTACCTGCCTGTCTGCACACTTCAGAAATTGATGTTCGTGTTGACAGAGATGTAAGCATGGCCTGTGTTAATGGGGTATCATTGTCATGTGGATTTCGCAAATAGGGCTTAAAGCTGGCAGTGGCGGATTATTGATGTAGGGGTATTCAATGAGTGCATTCAGTGATTATAAGACGCTGTGGATGACATCATTTTGGTAATGTTTTTTTTTTTATTCAAGGAGAATTGTCATAAGCAAAGTAGCTATATAAGCACATTGCATAACATAATCTTAAAACCATATAGTGCAACATTTAATGTTGAATGATGACAATGACATACATGTATGACACCACGGTAATAAAAGTATAATTCCTTGTATTGCAGGCGTTACCACTTCTTCAAAGTAACTGCTTTTCTTCTACAAGTGTTCCATATACCCTCCTACAGCCTACGACGTACGTCTATACAAAATCTTGATACAGTGATTGAACAATCCCACTGCGTATGCGCAATGTCCAATTTCCAAGCGATTTCCACATCCATAGATACACTTATAAAAAAAATATCCTTCCTAGTCAAATGTGCAGAGGGTGGGTGTTAAATGCATCACTATTTAGTGCTTCCTCCTTTTTTTCCTAGCACCGTCACATTATGAATGCCGCTTAAATGACAAATCGGTGACATCTCGCTATTGTTGTCGCTGCTGCTTCCGCTCACAATCAGTTTCTATCTGCTCAACATTGAGAAATAAATGGAAAATCATGACATGCCCATGTTATGTAGCACGGTAATGTGGTAATGCAGTTACAGTGAAAGAGAAACGCCCCCAAGTGCAGTTCAGATGCTGTAAAGATGATTAGTAACTTATGAGTTAGTACTGTCTCAAATTCAGACTTTCTCATGAGTCTTTAAATCAAAGGTAATTTAGATTGCACTTTTATACACCTCTCTATTAGGACCACCTTTGTGACCAGAGCTATGTGGTCTCAATAGAGAGGTGGTCTTTTATGGTGGTTCATATTGGTAGTTTGTGTAGGCTTGGGAACGTGAAAAGTGGTCTTATTGTAGAGGTGGTCTCAATAGAGCGGTGGTCTTAATTGGAAGTTGTACTGTATTTAGAACTGATAATTGACCACCTGACCTTCATGAGAGATGTTCGCATATCATCACTGAGCCCTTGAAGTATGTCCACGTCAGACATCTGTAAGTTCTATCTAGACTCAACACACATACAAGGCACCACTACCAATCATACATTGCATAACATAAAGTCGCTAACCACTTACGCAAAGTGGCTATTTGGTTCAGTTTCCCAGGAGGTTTATCCCTGTGCTTTCTTGACAAAACACTAACACCGGTAAAGCGAGACAAGTGGGCGTCCAAGAGTAGCAGGTGAGAACGGGTGACTGATGCCTCCGTGTGCCCGCCAGCCAGTACCCGGCCCTAATTCTTCGGCTGACATCGCATTATCCGGCAACAAAATGGAAAGTGAGATAATGAGAGACGGAGAGCACTTGAGAGAATTTGTCGTTTGGCGTTACGGTAGAGCTTCGCTATCTCGGCATCGGCTTGTCGAGTTACAGTACAACCTTCGTTTTAGCATTAAGTGTTTAATGAGACCACCTCTCTATCGTTGGGTTATTTCACGTCACGTACTAAATTTTCATAGATTTATGGTATCTTTACATCTGATTCTCTGAGTGAGAAAAGTTTGAATGACTCAATAAGTGTTGTTTGCGTTGTAATCGCATAGAACACATGGTGAGTAAAAAATCATTTTTACTATTATTTATTGTAGGAAAGGGAAACCTATTTTTATTTGCACTTTATATTCAAATACTCCCTATTTGATTTTTTTTTTCAATATTTTTACCACAATTTAATGAGTCTCCTCCAAGCACTTTAATGCAGACAACGTTTCCTGTACGTTGCATCTCGGTTACATAACGTTATCTAAACGTTCTCTAGCAGCACGCACACACTCGCCCCCGCTTAAACCGTATTACAGGTTATGTAATCTACTGGTAATGGACCGCACTGTCGTGAAATATGGTTATTGTTGCACATTCATCACAAATGTATTAGGACATCAGCAGGAAGACTTGCACGGTCACTTTTGCATTGTTCAAAACTCGCCACATGAATTGTGCTTACATATATTGTATTTCTTGGAGCTGAATTTTGTATGGAAGATACATTTGATCTTGTATTGCTGGCTATTTGATTCGTAATTGTATTCAGTGTGAAAAATGATGGGATGCATTGTGTAAAATTTGAATTTTACTCCTTGTGTAAAATTACAAATGCACAAGTTGTATAGGATCAGATTGTAAATAATGAATTTTAGAGAAAATAGCTTGCAGTAAAGTTTTCTGTCACAGCATAAATGTGATATATAGTCTACAAAGGTAGATTTTTAAAGAGTGTGAACGAATATTTTCGCCTTGGATTCAAGATAATGTTGAACTAACCTGGAGTAAGGGGAAATTTTGGTTATAATATTATATTGTAAAATTGATCTACCAAGCATGCTTGCAAAGTAAGAGGCAGCATACCATTGTTTAGACCCACTAGACTCATCCGAGGTAGTCTGCTCCAAAACAATCTATCACAGTTGAACATCAGAGTGTTTGGCTTCTTTCTTTGTGTTATGTCTATATATGCCCATCCCAATTCTAACATAATGCTACAAGACCATATGAAAAATGATGCCATGCTATGGTCAGAGATTGCAAACACCAGGCTTCATAACGCTGGGAGATTGCTTCTTTTGATAGGCAGTTAGCCTGTTGGTGTATCAAATAGTGTCATATCTGGTATCTTATAACATCCAGGGGATCATATATTGTGATGGATGCAGTAACAAAGTGTAGTTTATGCGTGGTTATAGTATCATCATTACAAGGCGTGGCAGCCATGAATTATACCAATGTTGCAGCAAATTCTGGTGAGATTACCATTTGTAAACAAACCCCTACATTAGACTCCTTCCGGCAAGATTTTTTTTCTCTGAACATTTCTCAATACCGGCACCATTAGTGATTATGCAATATTATTTTCAAAACCTAAACCGCTGCCTCCCTATAATAATTATTGACACCATCTACACTAACTTTTTATAGTTCTTGATGGGTACTTTTTTTATTCTTATAATGATCGTATTATTAGGGGAGTCTATATACATCAATGAACTATTTACCAATAGAATACCAGCAGACTCCAATAACAGAAACATACATGTTCAGTAGAACCTCAAAACCACCCATGGGACTTACTTCAAGCGGCCTCAAGAGAATAATAGTGTCTTCGTGGATGTTTTCGTTGGTCTTTTTTTATGAAGCTTTGGGACCGGAATAAATGGTCTTCTAGATAAGAGACGTGGTCTTAATGTATAGGTGGTCTGTGTTGGTTGTTTTACTGTACTTAATCCTCAGCGACATAGATAAAAATACTGAATAATGAAGTATTGTATGTATGTATTAGATATCCGTGTCATCACATATGAACTTAAATTTCTTTGATTTCCAGTTTTCTCTGTAACGATTCCTGATATTTCAAGCAAATATAGTGATATTTTGAGAAGTATTTTGAATGGTAATTTCAAGAATTTTGTCACTACCCTTTTTATTAGAACAAGAGCATAGTTATATTTATTTTCAATGTGACAATGACATAAGAGATCATGGCAAGCCACCTTTTAGGTACGATCCATTATCTATTAGCACTCAATCTCCAAATTTACCCGAGCTAGGGTCCCCCGGGGATGGGGGCTCTGTTTGAAACTTTGTATAATTGGCTGATGGATGTACACATGCGAGCTAAATAACTATTCTTTGAAGATTAATCAATGATGAAGTACGTCTAACATACATGTATAAACTAAAAGGATTTTCAAAAGTTTTGAGAAGGTTTTTCCATGGAAAAGTTTAGAATTTTTCGAGAATACATTTATTGACTGGAAAGAACACTCAGCCTAATACTAAGCATGACACAAACATACGCAATCTTTAGACGAATCATTTTGATAATGTGTTCATTCTGACACCATTTTATTCTTAGAAGTGTTTATTACACGATTTAAAATGTAGAATTTAGGAATTCTCATGTATGGGTTAATATATATGATCTTTGTTTTGTTGTTGTTTTTATTGATGGGGTCATTTTGACCCTCCCAGGTATTTTATAACTCGGTATGGATATTGTGGTGCACATTGTCATAAGCATTTGTTCAATCAACTCAATATTTTATCTGACAATTATCCACAGAGAGGGTAAATGATCATTTGGAACGATATGTCTGTAACGCTGATGGGTCGAACCTTCCGTGCCATTGAGGGTTAATAGAGTTTTTGATGGATTTGGAACTTAAACCAGACTATCGTCTGCTAGAAGCCAATCAACCTGGTCACGTGATAATGCGATATCACCCTATTGGCTGATGGCGTGACGCACACCTAGTCACGTGATGCTGTGCTCAGGGGGAATAAAAACATATCATGTTTGATTAATTTCATGCATGTTTTGGTAACTATTGCGCTGTTTCGTGAAGTTACAGTTGTGTTGCTGTTGTTTTTTTTTTCATTACATCTCTCTCGGTAGGTATGAAATGTTCATGTTTATATTTTGAATATTTCTGACTGTTTTGACACCAACGACCCAGTGCAGAAATTAACACAATTGAGTTTTATTACCACAGCATATGTAGATGCTGGGAGAAAATAGATATTGCACATGCCAACTTTTTGTGGTAATGTTGCTCATGTTGATGGTATTTTGCTATCAGGTCTTTTATTGTATGATATTTTAAAGATTTTCCATAAACGTCTGTATCCTATCAAACTTGAAGCTCGCTGGAGTTAGTAGATTGAAAATAACTGTAAGATGTATGCAGTAAATAAATACATTTCACAAAAAAATATATTGTTTTTCAGCTCATTTTCACTTTAAACTTATATTCTAAATTATGATTCCGTAATCAGCAAAATTCAAGACACATAGATATGAAAAAATGCGTAAAATAATCAAGCTGTTGAAGACAAACGAATTCTATCAATTCACTATCAGGTAACATATATCCAGAGCTTGCAAATCCCAGGCGTTCATCCTTGATCCAGGGGTATCATTGCGTACACCCTACAGATGAGGAAATTGCAATAATAAACAACATCGTATGCTTAACAGATGTTACTCAAAACTATCTGGCACAGATATTTTTCTGCTGATGATTGCTGTAGGGAAAGTTGTGTCTATTCTTTGTTTCCAGCGCAAGATAAATAGTTATACAACCGTTTATATATAGACTATATGTTTGTCTTTATTACATAGTAAATGTCAATATTATGTATATACATGTATGTTTTATGAAATTGGTACTAATTGTATTTCTGTGATTACTGTTGCACTTGATTTCCTACCAAAATATCACTACAGCTTCAGCTGATATAAAATGTGCGTTTTTTATGAGCTAGTCCTACCAATAGAGAAAAAAAACATATCTGTAACCCATGATCTCTTTGTTTCATAGCATTGACATTTTGTAACGTGCAAGACCACTATGCCTTAAAATCAAACTCTGTTTACCAAATCGCTATATGCCTCTGTTTTCTACCAGCCAGATGGCTGCAGACGTGCTGACCGTGGACCCAGGTCGGTATATTATATCCTATATTCACTATACTGACACTGCTTTTATTGATACATCTATATTCAATCTATTTCAATATACACAATTTTTGTTATGGAAATAGAACGAATAAATTTATATACACTATCCGGCGGTCCGGTGCGGGCAGATGCGATGGCCGGATGCTATCAAAAGTCGACGAGTCGGTTACTTTTGGGGTGCACTCCATATTAACACAATTAATAAATGGACACTTTTGTGAGTGGTGGTTACTTTGTATATGTGTATGAGAAAAATGTCCATGAGTTTCATGCCCAGTTGTATAGTCCGTGTAAATATCATAAATACCCACTGCCCCGCACCCCCACGATCCTGGGGCCCATGGCATAGAGCAGTGTGCCGCCGACACTCCGCTTATCGCCATGCTGATATGTTTAATGAAAACAATTGATCTCAATAAATCACAGTGAGATGGAATTGCTCACATTAATAACACTATCACGTGCGTATAGCGCAGCCGTCTGTCTAGATAGATGTAACTGTTGCTCGTGTATTAAGCACGACACAGCTATAAACCACCACAGCATGCAGACTGTAAACAAAACTGTATGAATCGTTAAATTATGCTTATACATCATATAACTGCATGTTTATGAATCGTTAATTATATTGTTTTGGTATTATACTGTGTTAGTGTATTCAATTAGTATCGTTTGGACATTCTTACTTCTATTCAATGCCCTTAAAATAAGTACGCATTTTCTCAATGTATTCCAATGAAGATTCATGTTTCACTTATTTTTCACCAATTCAGTGTTAACAGTTTGTTTTTCTTTATGATATCAAGGGCCAACTCCATGAACCATATCTTATCAGATTATGGTAATACTATGTCAGTCAAAAATGCGCAAGCCATATACATGTCTAAAATTAAATATATCAAAGAATGTGTTGTTATGTTTTGATTCATGCTCTGTATTATATGCATGTACTATTGAAAACAGTACTGTTTTGTAATCTAAGTTGGTTCATTTTGCATTATAATCTGAAGATGACCGCAAGGTTGAAAATATTTAATTAAATTGTGATTAAAAGATATGTTGGTTCTATCATTTATAATAATGAAAAATTTATATTGACTTTAATTGTAAACTATGTGGTAATAAAGACATTTTAGACTTGATACATGATATGCATGTCCACCAATTATCATTATCCGAACATATATCTGAGGTCACCCTCATAATGTATATACATATACTATTGACATGAACACTGTTTACATACATAAATCATTGTACTAGTAAACGTACACCCCTTGATTGCCAATATGTGTGTACAAATACAGAAACATATGTGCACAAAGGTACAGAGATTCGTTGGGCTAGAATTGGTCCCTGGCATTGGGTGTAAGTGTCTGTACACACACTACAGGGCCACAAGGGCCGGGGATGGGACCACTTGTCTGCGGCTGCCAACTCTCATACAAGTACACTGTCTATGGCTTCAGTGTTTTCCAAGTGTGATTTGGACAGTCCACTTTGCTGTTAGATTTTAATTGTACAGGAATAATCTATTTCAATTAATTCTTTATTTTTGTGTTTTCGATTAAACATTGACTACCTATTATTAGTGTCTCCTTGGTAACGGTTCGTCGTATAACGTTATGACGTCAGAGTGTAATAGGTTTTCTCCTAATTCAGGAGTTTCAGGTCAGTCCTCATGGTGCTCAAAATAAAACTCCTGACATTGCAACCCCAAGAACTGGCGTTGTTCATTTTTATACTGTAATATTAGAATACACATAAAATTAATAATTATTGTTATTGATATACTGCATTTGCTTCTCTTTATAAGCCTTCTTCATAACTTCACGATAACACTTCAAGCTAACCAATGGTGTTGAATACATTTTTTTAAACTGGGTCTTCATGAGCTCATAGTGGTATTACTGATTCAGATGTGCCTGTCAGCAATACAATTGTAGTGCGAACCAACTGCACACTTAAAAACATTACACCATCCAGACAGAGAGATACATAGCGTGGATCCTCAATAGCTGCATCTTCTTCTAATAAACTAATTCCGGAGTGAGCGTGTTTCAATTGAGCATCTACACGAACAGAACTTTCACACAATAGGCTTCTTCTGTAAACTCAATTTCATTGTTGCAATTTTAGAAGCCAAACACATCTGTTCTCTCGTGTGTTCCTGGAACTGATTATAGTTCCTTCTGAGATATAGCTTCGTCTTTGGTGCCAACCCACCGATGCTGTTATCTTCTAAACAATATCACAAGCCATTTTCACGATAACACTCGTAAGATACTAGTGGTGGCACTGTACTTACGATTCCCATAAGATATTATGAGGATGGCAAACATCAATACAATGGTACCATATCAACATTGCGAACATTGTTGTAAGACTGGTTCTCCCTATATTTTTTATGTTTTCAGAAGCCAAAATCCTGCATAAATTGGTCACCTCGTCATAGACAGATCCAGGGGCGCAGGGGGCGCACGCCCGCTTTTTTCCACCAAAGTACTTCATTTGCATAGTTTTTTTGCACGTCCGCCATCGATCGCGTGTATGAAACCCCTGAAATCCCTGAAGTGGGCCCCCACCCTTCTAAAAACAAGGATCTGCCATTGCCTCACCCTTGCATTAGTATAGGTAGTACCTGGAGATTCTACAAATCAGTTTTTTTTTACTGTAAACTATGTGTATGTTACATTGTGTTATGCACGTGTGAAGCGATGTTCACGGCTCGGTGGATAGTGGTCAGGGGGTAAAACATCATAGCAACAGCCGGGGGCTAAATATGTGGCTTCCACCGCAACCAGGGGACGTTTGGTAGGTTTGCTGATGGCAACATTGCAGTTAACAGCTGGCATCATCTGTATACATAAACACATTACTGTCGAGTATGTTTAGTAGTTCTTCTAGGTCTTGCCATCAATACAATGTAAGCAAGTATTGCAATAGGTCTACTGACGCATCGCAATTAAAGTAATGTTGTGGAAGAGTGTTAATTTCATTTTTTACCATACTGGTGTTATTTGTCTTTTGATAGCTGTAAAATATATAGATGTTTGGATGAATGTCTTTTATATTTCTTGAATGGTATACTAACATGTGAGCAGTCGTGTTGATCCCTGTGCCTATGAGTAAACCATCCCAAGAAAACCCATCTTCAGACCATAAGGAGATATATACACATTGATAGACCCAATGTGTAACTTCTACATAGTAATGGAGATGGCATACGCATCACATACACAGCTATCACTTAGGGAATCATTGCAGAACGCTAGTTCAGTTATTAAGAAAGTTAACTGCACTGATCTGCCTTCTATACACTCATTATACTGATATGGTCACACATCCCCCAGCAATTATTCATCAAGCAAACAGTGCCTTCCGTAATAGCGCTTGTCACATTCATTGTTTGTGTCATGTCTGTGGTTCGTGTCATCAGTTCAATCATGCATATAGTCAGGCATGACAAGAGAAAAATGCTGACAGATTATTATGTTTATCTAGGCACCAGTAATGTGCTTTGATAGCTATATAAATACTTGGATTCGGCATAATGCAATGGCAGTTGAGCGCCGTTGTTTAGCAGGAACACACTATAGAACGACTCGACGTACGTGTGAAAGATAACTTTACTAATGGCTTCTCATCTTTTGCTAGAGAGGCACATGGTATTATAAATTCATATGCCAGATATTTGTATATTCAACATTCAAGCCTACCATACCTGCAAACAAATACGTGTATGTATGACCTTAACTGAATCTATACATCTATACTACAGCATTTAAAAAACTTACGTTTCACATTGCAACCGCCATGTTTCTTCATGTTACGTCATCACATAAATCACGTGACACACATAAGAAACATGGCGGATGCTATGTAAAAGGTCTGTTTCTAAGTAATGCATATAATTCCAGCAGTATGGGTTCAGATTAAATTATACGCCATTTAACCTGGATACTATTCATAAAGTTACCAGTACACTCCTAGTTTGCACCATATGCATCAAAGTCCACAACAGGCCGCAGCAAATGCAATGTGCCACTCTCATTAACTCTCACACCAATGGTCCGAGCGCATGAGTGTATTACACACACTGCGTACACTGTGTATGCATATTGTATGACTACCGGGAGTTGAGATGTTGTGAAGTAATGCCTTCAAGCTATATATCTCTGTAAATGTGAATATGTGTGTAATATTGCAGCCTTGTATAATTATATGCGGCTGCTGTGCACACTGTCTTAATATCCGTGAAGAAAGATCACCGCTGCTGTAAAATGATTTATACGTGTGGACATTCGGCAATGTGTACTGTCCCAAAGGTATTAGATACCATTAGTGATTAACTCTCCTCATAAAGTGGTGGCCTTCTACCCAAGTCACGTGATCCTACAAGCAATTTAGACTAACTATGCGCTACATTTAGTACATGTGCCCTATATATTTCGCCAGTGTACATAGGACATTATTTTAGTAAATCCACAAGTGTGCACACATCTTATGAACATGCATAGGCAGATCAAGGGGTTAGGGAGCATCCTCGCGGACATCTTTTTCCACCCAAATACTTCATTTTCACACGAGTGTTGTCGTTTGTTTGTGTGTGTGTTTTTTGTGTGTTTTTTTTTGTTGGTGGGGAGGGGGGTTGTGTGTGTTTTTGTGTTTTTGTGTGTTTTTTGTTGGGGGGTGGGAGGTGGTAAACCTTTCTTTAAGATCTCTTGAGTGCGAGACCACTCCACCCCCACCGCTTTCCGCCTCCATGAATCTGAATCTGCCAGTAACTTGAACCAACTACATAACGTTACATTACAGAGGTGGTCATTTGATAGAGGTTTCCCTTCGTAAGCATGCCAATATGAAACTACAGTGAGTCAGAGAGGTGCTCACTATACAGGGTTCCAGTGAGGTACTCCATATACAGGTCTCCCAGCAAGGTGCTCCATGTACAGGGTCCAGTGAGGTTCTCACCGTAAAGGCCTCCTTTGTAAAGTGCTCATTGTACAGGGCTCCCAACTCTACACTCTGTATACAAGTCTGTGGAGCGCAGATGCCGCCACGTTATAACGTGAAATGACATTGTGCAGTCCGCTGAGTGCGCATAATCCGAGACCGCTTCTATGGGGCGACTTTCTGATGGGGTTATGAATACAATATCTCATCATACACATCTTACCATCACTCCGTTTGTTGTAACGTGGCTTTATGAGATGGTATGTGATGGGTTGCGGCCAGATTGCAGCAGTTCTATAAAGAGAATACGGTTTGAATTTCACGAGAGCCAACGTGGTCTGTGAATTTTGAAATGCAGCGATTGTATTAAATGTGTAACTGTGAAACCTGTGCTAAATAAAAATACACTATACATTAATTTGAAAAACCAACATAACTTGGTTCAATTTAAGAAGTGGCGAACATAGATTAGTTTGTTCATGAGTCAAAATGTCGAGAACAGAATAGCGGTCTAAGAATGCAACCAGGCACTAAAGATGCTCACTAGTTTTATTGGTGTATTTACCTTCTATATATTATTATAATATTTAAGATATTAGAACAGTTATCTTGTAAACTATTGTGTCATATTGTACATGTTCTGAGCGTGTGTGTTTATACTAGGAAATCTGTTCCATTCATCTTTTGTCACAAAGAGGTGCCCTTCTACTAGGGACTGCTCCCCAGAAAGTAATACAGTCGGTCATCTGTGCTTTGTACTACAGGACAAACGGACATTGTATATTTGATTATATGTAAATGGGTATGTTCTAAATAGTGTGCTTATATGTTATCATGTGTAGCATGCATTTGCGTCAGTTAATATACAATGCCGTACAATCCACATAATGCCCAAAAGTGTTAACTTAGAATAGATTCATTGCAATTGCAGAATGTCCTATTAGAGTAGTACAGGTGCTAATGTATCTAGTAAAACAACAATAATTACATTACAATCATTGCAAACATATATCCGAATATAGCCTTAGATTTGCTTTTAATGGCAACTAGCTCATACGCATGGGTTACATTTGCATTCCCATGGAGAAAGTAGCGTGGCCGACAGTAATAAAGCCGAAGGGATACAACAGTATATCGTGTTTTGCAATTGTAAAAGCCCTAGTTCACTGTGTTCTATATATACCCCATAAACTATTCATAGGAACAACAGTTCATGTCAAAATGACAGATGTCTGGATCTAAAATGTGTGGCATTTTCGTGCTGGTATATATTCAAAGAATCGATTTGGTGTCATCCTAAAATTTATATACTACATCATATGGGTAAACATCATATTAATTGTTGAGTAATTTTAACAGGCTTGCTGGTTCTTTACCTATCTCACAGGGGTAAAGCTGTGGGAGTAACTTGGGGGTTACTCTGGACAACAAAATGGAAGCATATTCTGTCGATTGAGGTGGTTTTCTGTTGATTATTGAACTTTCTGGTACTACAATTTACTGTTAAGTGAACTGGTATAAACAAAAGTCGTGTATAATTATAGGCGGCACATATTGAACATATGTTAAACGATTCGATGAGTTCTTAAACTTAAATCTAGTTCTAAAATTGTCATCATGTATAGCCCATAACTCCGGAATTCAACAACAACAACAACAGCAACAACAGCAACAACAACAACAGCAACAACAGCAGCAGCAGCAACAGCAACAAGAACAACACCAACAGCAGCAGCAGCAACAGCAACAACAACAACAAGAGCAACAACAACAACAACAGAAACAGCAACAGCAACAGCAACAAAGTTGGGAGTTACATGTTGATGACTGATTTGTGAACTCGTGACATGTGTTCAATATATGGAACCTAATTATACAGACCTGTTGTTTACACATACCTACATGTATTCGATGAGCATGAGTTTTAATGCCAGAAATTCAAATGATAAAGAAAGCAAAATGTGAATCGACGGAACATGCCTTCATTTTGGGGGGGTGTAATTCCCAAGCTACCCTCACGCCTTTACCCCTGTAGGCCTGGCTCTCTGACTGGTTTGCGGTGTACGGTAGGCAGACCACCAGCCACACAGATACTTTAATCACACAGACAATTGCCGATTAGACAATTCAACAAACCCCATGATCCACCATTACTCATCCCCCTTTTTAAACTAAAATCCCTCCCAAAACTTAAGCCCGCTTCCATGAATTGTGCAACTCGAGGGCCAGACAAATGACTGGCGATGATTTAGGATTTAAAACTGCAATTTGAATAGGCAGCCGGCGAGTAATCGTGCTTGCGCACAACACAGCGTGCTCGGCTCGACGGGCCACAGCCCGGAACATTCATCACCCGTCCACGGCGGGGGAGGGGGCTGGGGCCCTCCGGGGGCTGGTCGTGGGCGGACATCACGTGGGAGTCATCGGCAACAACATGACACCGCCTCATTTTGCGCTGCACACCTGGGCATTCGTCTTGCCGGTCATTCGAGCCGGCTTAAAGGTGTTAACTGTTATTAATGGTTGCTTTAATGTAAACTTGGTTTTATGGCTGCTGGGGGACTTGGAGTAGAGTGGATTGTTGTTGTTGTTGAGTGTTGTGTTTGCTTAAAGCTTGTTTGATTGGTAAGTCTTGGGAATATGCCATTTTTAGTTCCTGGTTGAACTGGACGTGTCTCTGGGGTTCCAGCCTTGTTATTGTGGGCTAATCGGCCTACCCGAGAATAACCATCGATGTGCGGTAGAACCTCTATATTAGGGCCATCTTTGGAACCAGTGCTAGGTAGTCTCAATAGAGAGGTGGTCTCCATACAGAGGTTCCTTTTCCTAACTTAAATAAGGTTTGGGACTGTGTAAAGCGGTCTTCTTATAGAGGTGGTCTCAATAGAGAGGTGGTCTTAATTAGAGGTTATACTGCATTGTACAGGCGTGTGGACTTTTGGAGTAGGTGCGGGGTTTCGTGAGCGGGCTGCAGAAGCGTAGGCGAGTGACCTAGTTCTGATGACCACTTGTGTATAGGCGAGCGCATGTGTACATCTTACAAGTGTGCACCTGGTACCATCGAGTTTATGAAAATTCATTCAGCTCAGCAACATGTTGTCCTGGGTACCGTTGGGTTGCTGTGGGGATTGGAGGGGGCGGGGAGGAGCTGCAAAGTCTGTATCAGAGGAAATAGTGAAAGGAGGAGAGTGGTTGGTGAATTGCTGGTGTTATGTATGTATAGCCCATGTAGAATGAGAAATGTAGATGGGTTTGTGGCACGTTGAATATTTTTTTGCGGTCCTCTAAAATTGGCATACAGTGAATACAAGCAGGGTTTTCTATCTATTGGAAGTCATGCAGATAGCAATGGGGGGTGTTTAAACGTGGACATATCAAGACTACTTAAACTCACAGACGTTTTTTTAAATGTGACGGGAGCCTTCCAGAATGCTGCTATACGCTGTAAACTAACATAACATATTGTAATAACATGACAGCATTGTGAAATCATATTATAGTTCATCTCATTATCGGATAAGTGTTGCTACATCCCTATACAAACCACACGAGAAAAAAACATCTAATCTGCCAGCACATACATGTATACATACCGAAAGCAGCATACCAAGGCCCACTTTAGTGAGACATTATAACATCCTCATGAAAGCCCCCAACAGCGTGCCCTCAGCCACATCCAATTTCACATCATGGTCATAAAACCATCGGCTAATTCTGCTGCAGCAGCGCACATAGACACTAGCGGTCCCCAATATCTCAGCTAACCACTTGACCTGACGAGACAAAGCGGTTGCCCTTAGACCAGCTTAATTCAATAAGCCATAAACAATGCAATTTAACTGCTCCAGGCCCGATCCGGAGAGCACGCATCCTTTGAGTATGTCCTGGAGCCCCCACATGTTATTGGTTTACGCTGAAAGCCGCGACGTCCCATCGCTGCAATCCCTGGCATTCGCTGTTTGTGGACATAATATAATAAATGCAATTTGTCAGTCGGCCATGTTGCCATATAATAAATTGCATTTGTCCCGATGAAATCCCATAAAATATTCAATAAACATTATTTTCATTCATACGCACTTGTCGCTTATTCGTTTAGTGCTTGGAATAACGTGTGATGTGTGTGTGTTTGTTTGTTGGGCCTGGATTGGGCTTGGGGGTTTGCTGTTTGTCTGTGGTGCCAAAATGTTACACTTTGTGTCCAGCAGACACTTTTTGTCCTACTTTTCTCACCACTTTGACTTCCATGCTCAATTCTGATTGGTTTAGCGCCGTGCGATGCTGGCTTATCTTGCCACTATGTGACTTGGAAATTTTATAGTGACTTTTCTGTGCTCATTGACATAATAAAGTGGTGAGAAAGAGCAATGGTATGTTTTAATGGTGGTCAGGTCACTCATGACGCTCACTCGTGCAAGCAAAGATACCACTCGTGTATAGAGATAGGGTGATCTCACCACTAAAACGTACTATTATCCATATAGGTCTCCTATTTGCCATTTTAATTTGCACCTTAAGCGTTTCACATAATATGTTCCCATTGTCGTTTAACAATAATTGTTGTAAATGTCTAATAAGTGTGGTGTTTCATATAGTGATGTATTACATTGCACGGTTTCATTAATGGTGATGTATGAAATGTGATGTTTCAAATCATGATGTTTCAAATCATGGCAGTTCACATTGGGATGTTTTGACATACTGAACTTTTAGCATACTAATTATGGACAATTTTCAAGTCTCCCAGATAAATTCACGCAAGATTTAACACCACCACCACCACACACACACACACAACACACAACACACACACACACACACACACAAAAACACACAAATTTGTTTGAAAAATTTTCATGCCCAAGCCCCCCGATTTTTAACCCACCACCACCACCCCACCACCCCAAAGAGCAAATAAAAACTGGTAACCCCTTAACAGAGTTGTCTAAAAAGTTGTCTAAATACAAACTCTCTTGTTACTAGACAAAGGGTGACAGGATATGTATACGTCATGTGGGCCGTCGGCCGGCAGTCTTGAGGGGGTGGCGGGTGTATTTTTGTCCTTTGTGCCTCGTTCAAAGTGGTAGACGGAAGTGATGCTTCCGAAGCACTCCCCCACCCCTAGTAAGTCATCAATGAGACATACAATTCCAAGTAGTGTGCTCGAACTGAAGGAGGGTCTCATCGGCTTGTTTGATGTCTTATATACTGTAGAGATGTCACCTCTGTAAAGAGACCATCTCAGTGATAAGACCACTCTTCAAGGTCCCAAAGTTCAATGAAGAAACAGGTGTAGACCTGCATAGAGGAACCACCTCTGTATTTAGGGAATTGGAGGACAGTGCCATGGGTGGTTTTAATAGAGAGGTGCTATGGCATACAGGATATAATAACATCCTTTTGTAACAAATAGGCGTATTACTAAGGCATTATATATTCACTGTGAGCGTGCATGTCGATCATAAACTGGAATCTACGCATGCACAGAGATGGGGGCTGGCTTTGAAACTTGTGACATGTTGATTAATGATTTAACACTGGTATATGCTTGTATGACTGTTAATGTTTTCTTCCATAAACTAAGCAAATGACAACTATAATATAAACGATTAAACAAGAAGGCAAACAAACAAAAAGAGTAGCAATACAACGCTAGTACCCTACGTGAAAAAAAATCTTATTTTCATATCAGAATTCCACTATTTTCTTTTTTAAATGTGGCATTAAAAAGATACACAACAGATTTCACACATTGATTTTTATTATGATATTATGATTTACATTCACAATATATAATAAATATCATTTTATGTCATATATAAGTAACATTTGTTTAGATATGATATAATATTTGAATAAATAATGGGGAATACTGTGTAGATATTCTTCAATTATGTCACACATCTGATGTTTGTTTTTTTTTTTTGTTTGTTTGTTTGTTTTTTTTGTCTTTTTGTTTTTTGTTCACTGTTCCACTTTTCCAAAGCGTGACAAAATGTAGATCATCCCGTACGCACCACACTAATAATAATAGTATTTGAGCTCGGAAAAATGGTGTCCACATGAGGTTCAGTGCAGTTTTGTCAACTGGAAACAGAATCATAAATGCCAGGCATCTCAGATCACTGGAAAATGCTCGATTACCTCACAGAGTAGTATCCATGGTTACGCACTAACATGGTAGCCTCCATGCACTGGGGCTCAGAAGACCAGATGGTCGATAATGTGTGGAGCTATTTTTTCTATGGGAATGGAAGCAATGTGAATCTGTCCAGTATATATCTTTAGGTGGGTGGTGGGTGGGAAGACAGCTGGATAAGTAGACTATGGCAGGTCGCGGTTTCGGCAAACGCTGGGGGCATGCAGCAGCAGAATAGAACAAAAGAGGCAAGTGGGGAATGCAATTCAAATGGCCAATCTGTTGCTTTTGTTTTGTTTTTTTCTGGGTTTTTTTTGTTTTTTTTGTTTTTTTTTGCTTTTTTCTTTCTTTTTTTCCCTTTTTTGTAAGAGGTGACGTGGGTTGAGTGCCCGTGGTATCTACTCATAGGCGTGTACAGTGTACAAGTATTCCACCTGTGACACATGAATATAGAGCTTTTTCAGTTCTGTAAAGCTAGGGGCGCGACCGGCAGTGCACACATTTTGGCAGTACTACGGGTGTTGTTGTTGTTGTTGTTGTTGTTGTTGTTGTTGTTGTTGTTGTTGTTGTTGTTGTTGTTGTTGTTGTTGTTGTTGTTGTTGTTGTTGTTGTTGTTGTTGTTGTTGTTGTTGTTGTTGTTGTTGTTGTTGTTGTTGTTGTTGTTGTTGTTGTTGTTGTTGTCGTTGTCGTTGTCGTTGTCGTTGTTGCTGTCACTGTCGTTGTTGTTGTCGTCGTTGTTGTTGTTGTTGGGGGTTTTGTATGCACGATCGATGTTGGACGTGAAAAAAAATATGACAAAGTAATTTGGTGCGCCCCCTACCCCCACACCTGGATCTGCCTATGGCAGTAGAGATTCAGTGTGGAGGCAGTACTGCCAGTTGTGCCCTACACTTAAGGCACATGTGTGCCGTCACAGGGCCGTGTTTAACTATTGATGAGCCCATTTGCATATTGCGCACAAACTGGCATCCATCATATTTGCACATTAATTGCCCCGTAGTGTACTAACTCTCTGATGGCGCCTGATATCAGGAGCCGGGGGTTCAAGCCCATCACGCGGGATTTCAGTGCCGAGATATCGCTAGAAATATAGATACAATTACAGTAGAAGGCCGTTATCTCCACATTGCTTATCTCGAATTTTCCATCTCGAATAATGGCTATATCGAACATTTTAATGGCGTCCCTACATAATCGAGATAACACGTTTATACTGTACGGAAGTGTGTCAATCGATTTGTTCGACATTGCTGTACTTACGGAGAGGGGTGCTGATATCTTGCACTCATGCACGCACTCACGCACTCTTGTGTGTAATCATGCGCACCTCCTGGAGTGCCAAATCCATATTGTCAAAATAAGAGTGCGAGGCAACCATGGACATGTGATGTGATATATCATTGAGATTTATCACACAATAGTTCCATATGAAATAAACCCCGTGGTTTCTTCTGATTTCTTTCTGTCTTTGTTTTCTTAAACTACCAGAGGGGTGTTTTTAATTTTTTACACGGGCGATGAGTGGTTAATGTTAATATCAATCTCAATACACACAGAGTCATCATATAAAGTAAATATGAAAACTACAAAAATGCCCGTTTTATATTCACATTGTAAAACTCGAACCCAGCATCACCCCAAAACTCAGTGACTGCCAAAGGGCCCTTTAAACAACGCATAAACATGAGGCTACAAAAAGCTCTTGAAATAGCATGGCACGTTTATGAATCCGGTCCTAGATTGGCTTCTTTGGCCTTGTTTGTGAGTGCTACTTTGTTCGCCTGATTGGAATACGATTTTGACTTGAAGATGTACTGAATCTTAGCGCCTTGCATTTCAACTTCTATTGTAGTATGTTTGGATATGTATCATTCAAGAATTAAAAGTTGGTAATGCATGTGCAAATCCCTATGTGCGATGCTGTTTGTTATGAGTCTCGTCCTGTGATCAAGGCCGTTGATACCACCGAAAATTCAGAGATACTTTTTTAGTAAATATTTATTTCTAAATACATTGTAGCAGTTAAAATTAACTCAATATGGAATTAAAAGTATGCAGTTTCGGATGTTAACTGTAAATGAGGGGGTGGAGTAATGTTAGACACTCTGTTCTGCCATGCATGACTCAACGATGTTCTAGCGACGCTATGCTCTCTGATCACTTTTGATTTAGCTGCTCCTGCTGCTGTTGTTGTTGCTGCTGCTGTTGTTGTTGCTGCTGCTGTCTCTGTTGCTGTTGCTGCTGCTGCTGTTTCTGTTGTTGTTGCTGTTGCTGCTACTGCTGCTGCTGTTGCTGTTGTCGTTGTCGCTGTCGCTGTCGCTGTTGTTGTTGTTGTCGTTGTCATTGTCGTTGTTGTTGTTGTTGGCATTGTCATTTTAATTGAATGTCTTTAAAAATGGACACCGCATCACTCAACATCTCACATCTCACCCCATGCCGGTGTCCTGTGCACCGGCCCTCCTCCTCCTCACGAGTATGAGCTGAGAAGATAACAGCCGTGGCTGCCGCCGCATCCATCCCGCTCCATCATCATCAGGTGCATCGTCCGTCTTGCTCTGTCCGCCAGGCCCGTAATAACCCATTGCATTGTCACAGCTGGATTAGCCGAGGGGGGCGGGGCTGCTGTCAAGGACGTGCTCTTCTATTAGCACGACGCCGTGATCGGTTTATTATGTACATGTCTACAGTAGAACTTCTCCATTAGGACCACCTTTGGGACCAGTGTTATGTGGTCTCTATAGAGGGGTTGTCTCTATACAGAGGTTTTTTGTTAACTTTAACCATGGAACCATGAAAAGTGATCCTATTATACAGGTGGTCTCAATAGAGAGACGGTCCTAATTGGCGGTTTTACTGTACATGTACATTTGTATTTAAGATTTAGTTTTCATAGTGGTCTTTTTAGTGGTCTTATTATGAAGGTGGTCTCAATAGAGAGGTGGTCTCAATTGGAGGTGCTACTTTATTTGTATATGTACTTGTGATTGTGATTTAGCTACATGACGTGTTCAAGTTATATGCAGTGCTCAAGTTAATGCCACCAAAAATCATTTATTATTATTCACTAAACAAATATTTATTCACCCTGTAATATATAGGTTTCTCCACTACGGGCATGCTACCTTAAAATTGGAGAACGGCATGTGAATGGATGGTGCCAAATAACTTTATGTGTTGATGTTCAGGAGTAGGCATCTGTTCTGGTCACTGTGCATCCCGAGGGGGGAGGGGGCATTTTTGGTCCAATTTGACGATATGGAAAGCTGACAAAAAGATTGTATTGACTTTTTCTTCCTCCAGAAATTGTGATCTTACACCAAAATCGACTGCTTTAAAAAGGTATTTTCAAGTTCATAGGACACAATGTCATCCATACAAGTGATATTGCTACACCCACTCCCTTCCACCACCACTCTACACCCCTCCACGGGGTAAAGCCAAAACCGTTCACAGAAATGCTCCCTGTACAGGCAGCACAAGTCTACATCTGTATAAAACAAAAACATACAGCTAATACACATGGGACAGGTGGCCACTTTGTGGGCTCGGTAGCTAGCAGGAGTGAGCTATCAGGTGGGGAGCTAGCCTTGATGCCTGCCCGAACTAGATGTCAGATGCATGTAATATGAAATTCCTGGATCTACATAACTACAATAAGCATATGAGATTTAGTTTTTACCTATTTGCATTTTCTTTAAAAAACACAAAATGTTATCCACTTTGGTGCTGTGGTATGCATATTAGGTGGCTAGTGATAATCAAAGTGTTGAATAAAGAAAGGGTGTCCATGAATATCTGATACATGTATACCCCTAAAAAACCCAAAACATCTGCATTAAATATTTTCGGTTTAGAATTTCCTGGGCCATACAAATGGCTCTATTTCATTACTGCGTTGAGACAATGATGTGAAAAAAGTTTTTAAAATGGGTAACAACAGTGTCTTCTTTTATGCTCTGCAATTAGTATAATTGATCTACTCTCGTTATTATAGTTTTTATTTCCTATAGAACTGACCCTATCCCTGGATGTTTTCAGATTATTTTGAATTGAATATTACCAATAATTGCAGCTTGTTTACCAGCATTTCACTAACGTGTCGAACACTACAGACTCAATAATATCAATTTGTCTACATTTTTATTCACAAAAAATGAACTTTTTCCATTCCTTTCATATCATATAAGAAGTAAGTAAGTAAGTATGAAGTTAAATATTCTATTGTTTAGATAATCCAATTAGAACGTAAATGGGAACAGATGGTAATACTCTGTTCCTCTAAGCACAAAAAATGAATATAAACAATAAAAGTGGGGATTTTACAAATATTTCATTGTATGACATTGTATTCCATTCCATTCACATCATATAAGAAGTAAGTAAGTATGAAAAGTAGACTCATGTTTATGGGTACTGTGTGGAAAATAGTGGGTAATATATGTAACTAAAGGATTAGATAAAAACTATAACGACTGTGTTTTGCAAATATGGTTTTATTTGATCAAAAATGATTATTGCAGGTGAGTTTTATTAGCATTAATTCAGAGAAAATTGTGATGTAAAGTTTTCTAATCGTGTATTAAACGTTGTCCGCTGGACGGGCTAACTCTATAAGCACAAAAAAATGAACATGAACAATAAAAGTGAAAATTTTACAAATCTCAGGATCTTTAACATATTCATCATCCAACACCCTGCTCTAATCGCAATTATCCCCACTCTGTAGTATGCTCTGACACACATCTTACCCACATTAAAACACCGCTTTGCACATAATTTAACCGTCCATAGCACCAGGTAGAGCCACAGCACGGTGGCTGTTTCCTCCACAATAAGCCGGGACCGGGATACGTCGACCTTGCCAGCGCCTCCACATCCAACGGGGACTCGTGCGTCAACACGGACTGCGCGATCACAACCAGCTTCCGCACCTGCCAACACGATATGAGCAAGAGTAGAGTTCATATGGCACAATGGGACGCAGCAATATTTTGCGTTTGACATAGATTCTTCTTTAACGTTATTGTCATCATCTGCACTATAATAAAGATGATGATCATTAGTAATTATAACAAAACAATATCTTACTTCAGGGTGAACTTTAGACACTCTCTACTCGACTCTGGCTTGCGTAAATTCATATTCTAGAGTGTGAGAAACGAGTATATCTTTTGCAGGACAGGTATAGATCTACAAAACACGATGGCCACTCGTCCTGCTGACCAGTAGATCTAGCACTTTTCTACCTAATCCTGCTCATACTGTATACTTAGTTATGATTACAGAACTTGAATAATGTATGAATTTAGACACCAGTTCTCATGAAGTCGATTTATACAGTTGGAATATGTTTACCGGTATATGATTCCGATTGTAGGCCTACACTAGATCAGCAGAACTTGACTTACCTATGAAACCAATTCTCATGAAGTCTATTTCCTGTGCATTCGAGGCCTCTCTGTTTTGAGCCGAGACACTCCCGGGAGCAAACCATACCAAATACCACGTCTATTTTTATAGGTCACGTCACGGTTTGGTCACGTTTGGTCCCGGATTTTAGTAGATACGGTAGTTTTGCCATTTTTAAAACGTTAGAGCACATTTATTATTATCTTGAAATTGGTCCAATAATGAATAACTAATGGGAATGGAGTTTATGAGAAAGGTGTGGTGGATGGAATGAAGTTGATTTGAAATAAGAGAAAAAAAAGAAAAAAGAAAATAACGACCAGACCTATGTTGGTGAGATAATTGATAATATTTATTACGTATAGACGGTGGGAATGAAGGAATAATAATTGAACAATAAAACAAATTTTGAAACACACAAAACTATGGTTTCTTTTTTTGTTTGAAAAACACTAATTAACAATATTAAACCTTGTACGTAGCATGGAGGTATTCTCCCTTGTATAAATTATTTACATATTTGACAACTGATTAATTGTAGGATGGATGAGAAGTAGTACAGAAATCACTATCAAATTAAAAGACGATAATATAAACATAATCATTACATATAATTTAACCATCCATAGCACAATGACCCCCACTCTGTAGCAAGCTCTGACAACAATCTTGCGCACATTTAAACACGCCTTCACACATAATTTAGCCATCCATAGCACAATGACCCCCACTCTGTAGCAAGCTCTGACAACAATCTTGTCAACATTAAAACAAGCCTTCACACATAATTTAGCCATCCATAGCACAATGACCCCCACTCTGTAGCAAGCTCTGACAACAATCTTGCCCACGTTTAAACACGCCTTCACACATAATTTAACCATCCATAGCACAATGACCCCCACTCTGTAGCAAGCTCTGACAACAATCTTGCCCACATTAAAACACATCTGTACACATAATTTAACAGTCCACAGGACCAGGTAGAGCCATAGCACGGTGGCTGCTTCCTTTTCAATAAGTTTGGACAGGGACCTTGCCAGCGCCTTGCCATCGAACGGGGACTCGGACACGGACTTCGCAATCACAGACAGCTTCCGCACCTGTCGACACGATATGTTACATGAGGGGGTTATATAGTAAAAATGTGATTGGTGATTTGCCCTAAATCTTGAGCGTGAATTGTGAATTGCCTGTATTTAAGAGCATGAAATGTCATGGGACCTATTATTGGTGACTGGTGATCTGCTCATTACAAAGGCTGTGATTGGTGATTTGCCCTAAATCTTGAGCGTGAATGGTGAATTGCCTGTATTTACGTGTGTGAAATATGATGAAAATGTGATGCAACCTATACAACCTTACAATTCCTGGGGATTGGTGAAAGACAATGAAATGTATTAGTGACTGGGGATTTAGGGGGAAAATGTTGGTGAATGGATTTTCATCAAGGCTATAAACCCCCTTCGTGTTACATGAGCTGTAGTCTAATCTTACATGATTATCACTTCACAACTTTCGTACACAGCTGGTTATTGGAGTAAGTTTACACTGACAGAGGCAAGTTTGGAAGGATAAAGGGCTATTGCGATTGAGAAATGTCATACGATTCTTATGATTGAAGTCATGGTTATGTGTAAGAAAATCTATCTAGACTCATGTTTCGCTAGGAATTCGATGATGAGTTATAGTACGTAGCAGTGAAAATAGAAAAATGTTCTGTACCTGGATAGATGCCAGCTTTTCTGCTGCCTGTGTGATGGTGGTCGCTGCCCACATGCTCTCTTCAACGCCCACGGTCACTGCCTCCTTTGCCACCTCCAGTGCCATAGCAGTGGAGCGCCCAGAGAGCTCTATCATCGCCTCCATCAGGTGGCCCAATAGATGGAACCACGCCCAGCTTACGCCACGGCCGGGGTCATGAAGTGCCAATGGGTATTCTATAGCTCGAGAGGCTGGTCTCAAGCGGCATGTTTCTGGTGTCTGGTGTCTTGGAGGGTTGTTCCTGTCTTCCCATGTGTCTCCATGCGATCGTCTCCGGATTCCTTCCCTTGTTGCTTGTCGATGAATAGTTTTTGTCTTCTCGCTTGTTGATGTTGGATACTTGGCTGACTTGGATACTTTCTCGGGCACTGTGGATGATGCCAAGCCATCGCGATTTGGAATTGGGGCATCAATTTTAGCACCAGCCGGGCGTGTGGCATCTATTCGAAATTTCGGGAAATCATCAACCATATTCTGGACTGTCGCCACTCTAGTGATGAACGCCAAGCCATTGCAATTTGGAATTGGGGCATCAATTTTAGCACCAGCGGGACGAGTGGCATCTATTCGAAGTTTCGGGAAATCATCAACCATCAACACATCTATTTTCGGACGTTCAACATCAATCCTATCGGTAACTTGCTGGATGTTTAGGTTCGTATGTGCAGCAGAACCATAAACATCAATCTTACCTTCCACTTTGGCGTCTTTTCCTGCATGGTTTCCATTATCAACGCCAAGCAGAGGGTACTTCTCCAATCTGAGGAGGTTCTTTTGCAGATAGAACTGGGGTTTGATACGGAACGCCACTAGAAACAGCGTAATAAATATAAGGGATTTTTGAAAGAAAAAAAGAACCATTTTTTATCAAATTCAATCAACACATTGCATTGAAATTCATCAACTTCGTCATTTTCGTTATAAATTCTTCAATTATCATCACAATCTCTAAGGACTTTGATCAGAATACGTAAAACGTAGAACGTGAGTTACGTAGAACGTGAACACTTGAAACGTTTCATTCGGCAACCCTCGTTTGTTTCCGCTACTCTCACAAACATTCCCAGTAGTTCTGTCTGTTGAGCTCCAAAACATTCCGAATAGTTCTGAGTGAAAACGTTCGCTGGTGGTGGCGTATAGTAGTTGCGTGCGTGGGAAGCAATAATAAATATGCTGCTCCATTGCTAAGTGCAATACGTTAATTTCATACTTTCGAAATTTTATTTTTTTCTAGCGCATGCTTCGAAAAATATGAAAGGATTGTTGTTGACTTCAGGAATCACATGGGAAGAAATATTCATATAACACCATCAGAACTTTGGCGTAAACTTACGTAGCGCGTCAATCGTACATCATACGTAAGTTGTTGGAACACGAGACACGTGAGTCGTACGTCATACGTGTCACCGTAACACCTGCCACGTGCGCGGCGGGAATACCGATGAGAAGATATGGTGATTGATGCGAGGAAAAAGCTGTACAGGTGGTTACTTCAAGAAATCAGAGGGGGTAATATAGCAAAAATGTGATTGGTGATACTCGAGTGGTGATATGCCGTAAATCTTGATTGTGAATTGCGACCTGTTTGTATCTAAAATTGTGTGAAATGTGATGTAGCATATTATTGGTGACTAGTGATCTGCTCATTACAAGTGTGGTGATTGGTGATTTGCCATAACTCTTGAGCGTGAATTGAGAACTGTCTGTATTAAAGTGTGTGAGATTGGATGAAACCTATTCAATTACAAATCATGATTAGTGGAGAAAGACAATGAAATGTATTGATGACTAGTAATTTAGAAAAAAAAATGATGAATGGATTTTCATCAAGGCTATATATCCCCATCATCACACACATTATGATGCACATGGTAAAATAAATAAAAGTACAGCTGTAAATTATATAGGGGCAGTTATAAAAGTTGATGTCGTGTAAATACTCTAGTTACTTCCATAAGTAAACGTTATTTGAAATTAATTAGACAACATTCTCACCCTGCACTTACTCGTCGATTAAGTTTTCCTTCGCATGCAGAAATTGATTACAGTCAGGGTCTGCTTTTGGTGTTTCAGAAATTAGAATTAAATATTCTGGTAGTCGGACAAAATAATGGTACGATTCCCTATACAATTACACGCACATAATTAGCATGTGGATTTCTACGGTAAAATAGGTGCTGGTATTGAAACAAGAACACGTTTTTTCCCCTTTTTTGAAATTATAAAGACAAATTGTTTTGTAAACTTGCTTGCAGAATGGCATTACTATTGGAGTTATGTGCAACAGGCTTTTACTTGCGCCCGTACGTTCTCGTGGGGACATTGATACATGGTGAGAATTCCCCACAGAGCACTAACTTCACACTGTTTAAGTGCATTCGCACAATACGTCTCAAATATTTTCATTAAAACCTCTCGGTGCCCTGAATGTGTTCGCAAATACTGCCAAACGGACGCATGAAAAAGGCTATTACCTGATAAGGTCAATGATTGTTTGAAGATCTAGTAGCACAGGATATTTATATTTACACCGTTCACTGCTTCCAAGCAGCTTCGGTATATTCCGTAATTTACTGAAGACTGTTTCATGGATTTTGTAGGGACGTGGGAGGTGGAAATTAAAAGGCCTGAAAAAGGTTGGATGTGGGTTTTCTTCACTTCTTCACCCCATTATGCCCACCACCACCACCACCACCACCACCACCACCACCACCACCACCAACCACAACAACAACAACCACAACCACAACAACAACAACAACAACAACAACAACAACAACAACAACAACAACAACAACTACAACAACAACAATAAACACACACACACTCATCACGCCCCCCCCCCTTCCCGACAGATTGTTAATGATAAGACGCCGCCATATAGAAAACTGTCACATGGTGCAAACATGGTGCCATGTTAAGTTTTAACTTTAACCGTGACCTAGCACTAAACACATGTCAATAAAACAGCGTATGGGTTTATGGGGCTATGTTTCACCCTTATCAACACACTGAGGAGAAACCTGATCACAAATGTCTTTGTTTATTGCTCAAATAGTGACCCAGTGAGGTGGAAGATCAGACCATTGAAATGTGGACACAAAGGCGTAAGTGCACTTCTTTAATAGCTATCATTTGTGTATTTGGCTCCAGTTACACAAAGAAGTGCATAGATTTATGAAAAGGATCAAGTGTTAGGCTGTTCCAGCATATAAACATGCTAATGTGTGCCTTTCTGGTTTTATGTGTCCATTTTTGTAATTATCATCATAATTACATTCAATGTACTCCCACTGCCACTCTTGTTTTGGTAAGAAACGGTCATTAAATACAAGGGCATGGCCTAAGACCACGTTGTTCCACTGTATCGTTTGTGTTGGACAGGTGTTTCCATGTTGGGTATGGTAAAACGTTGTAGGGAGCATGATAGCACAATGCTGCATTTTGATAGGAATTGTTAAAATCCACGATAATTTTCACTGTTAAAATGATACTGAGGAAACCTTTTATATGCCACATGACCTGCAAAGATCATTTATATATTGTATTGTTGATACAACAATTCTATTGTTACAAACATGTTATCTTATTGCACGAAATTGGTATACTCTATTTTGTTTGTCAAAACAATTGTGCTGCTTGAAGCATTGCGTTAGAAAAAGAACACATTGTTTACTTCAATTTGCAAGCGTTATATAATTCTTGTACGAACATAAATCTTTGAAAATTGGTTCAGAACTGAAGAACCGTAAAGACGACTGTAGTCACATCAAAACCGTATAATACCAGCAAATCGTTGGGCTGTTGTTATTGTTGTTTTGTGGGTTTTAATTTGTTTGTTTCTACTTGTTTTTGTTTGTTTTATTTTGTTGTTTGTACTTACATTAGTCGTGCCCTAGTTACTATATGCGAGCCTGCAATGTTATAAAACCGCAGCCAGTCAAAACTCACCCATGTTGAACATAATCAAATATATTTCAGAAAATATCACCAAACTCCATTTAGGTGAAGAACGTTTAATAAGATGTCATCAAATCTGGAGCCAATGAAACAATTTCTTTTAAAAGCCCTTGTAGTAAAATTAGCCAATGAGTGCACGTGTCCTTGAATCCGTAGTATAGGCCCAGTTTTCATATATACTAAAGACAGCAGTTAGAAAGAAAAATAAATTAAAATCCAGTAGATCTGCGCAATTAGTTCTAGCAGGTGGCTGGGCTGACAAATGCCTTATGGATCACCCGACACGACCGCTTGAAATGCACCACTGCTTTATCCCGGCTGTCTTTTATGAATTGGCCGTGCAGGTGTTCTCCCAACATTACAATATATTGCGCTTATTGCAGACACTTTGTGAATTGTGATGATGCGACTTTATGATTTTCTTTCGTGGCGTGCACAATAGGGCTTGCCCGATGAGTGCCGGGGATTTATTTGGCAATTTTGTGATTGGTTCAAGGTTCTAGAGAACATCAGCTTGTGGGTTTAGCAGGGTTGTAAGGGGGTGAGTGGCATTGCAGGGTTAACGCAAGGAATATAGTTTGAGTTAAGAATCATCAATTGATACAATATACGCCATTGTTGCTGGGTTTTTTTTTCATCATTACACGTCAATGATGTTGATGATAAGGATTTGACATGCATGTCAAAATATTAAAAAGCAATGCAACCCGTGAAAAGTGACGATGTAAGAATCAAACCGTGCCAGAGTTTGTTTGACATGGCTCAAAATTGATAATATAAACTTTTATAAATACACAATGCAAATTCAAAAGAAAGAAATGAGAAATTCTGTGTGTCCTTTTATACTAGTAAATGAATCAAGTGCATAATAACCCGTGTTTTTAATAAAAGGCATACTTTAGGTATTTTGTTTTGTTGTAGTGGTTAACACTGAGCGAATGATCACATCCGAGTTACTGTCTATCCAACCATCATGAAATAATATAGTTTGAACCGCCAATGGCTAAAGATACAGCATTACGAGTGACACACCCAATTATATTTAGATATGATGTATAACCGTTTACAGACGCGTGAACGTGTACTACATATAGATATGGCCTATCCTTGATAGAAGAACATAACCTTTTCAAGTGAACTAGATCCTATAATGGCCTATAATGAATGCATTGTACACATGATCAATCTGTTATATATTTTCTGGTTAAACATTTATATTGTGACACAGAAGAACTTCTCACAAGACATCAAGTGGTCATAATAAAGAGGTGGTCTCTTTATTGATACTCGTGGTGGTGTCTTTATAAGAAAGCTTGTGATTGTGGAAAGTGATCTTATTTTAGAAGTGGTCTCCTTGAGCTGGTTTTAATTGGAAGTTTTACTGTATAATAAAGCTTCAAAGCTTAAAATTACCTTGACATCGGTAATTATTCCTACCCTCATATGGCATGAACATGGGAATTAAATAGAACATGCGACATGAGAATGTTCCAATAGATTTTTCACCTTTGAAGGTACAATTTTTTTCACCCAGACAGATATATACCGGAAGTGACCTATTCAGTCTCTAATTCATGCTCTGACTATTTGTTCTCTAGCCTACACAACATCAATCTCATATATTATATTACTGTTTTCATGGAACTTATGTATACCAAGCATACACAATGCATAATAATGCATTGCAGTCTTACATCTCCCCCAAAAGCCGGCGTTACAGAAGTGCCGTTTTATGTGTTTTATCGGTACTTTTGAGCATTTACATTAAATGCAGCATGAACAATCCTGAGGCCCTGTTTACGCCGTATTAAATATCCCATATTTCCTGTGCACACCTACTGTCAGAGCCTCATGATTGTAGCTCCTGTGGGACACTGGTTCTCACGGAGCACTTTTTTCAGCCTATATTGTGTTAGGTACCACTGCATTCTCCCGTGCTGCCATTTATCATTTATCAATATTTAGTGCACAGCGAAAGGGATGTGGCTATCTAACCTTTGCTTGGATGGTTACATATGTGTGCATATGTATCATCGACCTAGAAGAGCACGTGGGTTGCTGTATGATGGCATGCATAATAGAGTTAAATGCTCCTAGGTTGTGGGCGAAAGAATCATTGGGGTAAAAATGATAAGCAGTCTTAATGCCCAAAGCACATTGGCCAGTAAGCCTGCAGATATACCCATCCAGTGGGCGGGATTGGGGGGGGGGGGGCATTAACCCATCAGAATATTTCATTTTCATATGGGGTTTAGCGTGTAAGCTATCGAGTATGCGTATGCGTAACCCATGAGTTCCCTTAAATGTGACAACCGCCCCACCCCCCGGCCCCCCTTAACTGAAAACATGGATCTGCAAATGCCGCATGTGGTGCAACTCATTAAATTGGTCTAAATAATTATGGCTAGACTTGATAGGCATGTCCATTTGACATACTCCAGGTCATTTGGACAGTCTGGCAGTAATGGTGCGACACTGCAAAACTGGCCACTATCCAAAGCAAGACCAAGGATGTTAGCATCTAATGTGTTTCCATGTAGCAGACAGTGACATGTGTGTACTTATGTGATCATAAACATGTTCACCAACTATTCAGGACCGAGGTTGATGTGAAAGAAGAATATTACTAATAGTGTATGTAACCCATGGGACATCCGCCCTGGTGATTAATACTCAATGCACATACAGTAGCCTAATTAATAGTTGATTTGGCCTATTTGTTACACAGCTCAATGCATTTGTCAATGAAGAATAACTGCTACGTAGACGTTAAACGGTGCTCTATTATATATTGATATGCTGATGTAGTGTAATTTATGTATGCCATGTATAAAGTGTGAAATATGAGGGAGTTTGACTGTCAATATCAACCTCATTAATTCATGCACCCGTTTAATGGGCCACTGCCCCGACAGACCCATGCATAGTATGTAGCCCACAGTCTTGCTAGTTATTCATTATTTTGAACACAAACCTAGCTATGAATATATATATGTAAACGTGTGCATGGCTGTACCAAGTAATGTGCAATGCAGTCAACGTAAATGAATTATAAGTAGTGGCATTGCTGCTTGTGGGTGATGCAATTCAGCCATGAAATATGAGGTTAGAACCCATGAACATTAGCAGCTTAACACATCATCGTCGGGTCATTAGCAGCAAGTACGATGGATGCATGTGATATATGAGTTGGCTGCTGGTGTTGTCCAAACTGTCAACAACGTATGTGTATGGCTTGCTTTGGACTAGAACTTTGGATGGTTCGTCCGAGGTGTTACGGTATATACGTACATCCTTGTGGTGCCAACTATGAGAAAATCAATAAAACTCCAACTATTCAATGCTACCCTCTTAGCTATTTGCTGGATAATTAAAACTAAAAGTGTTTTTCTTACTAAATGCTCTGGTATAACGGTCAATTAATAATATTTTTACAGTAATATCACAAAGATGTTGAGACTATACGACAACAATCTTTACTAAAATCTAAACTGACGTGCTATTAATATTTTTACATCTGTTATCAGTCCAATCTTTGAACTACATGTGGGAAAAATACACACACGTGCTTTTATATTACAGATTGAATAGTAACAGGTCATGGTTTGTATTGTATGTAAATGACCGCTAAATATTTTCACAGATTATTTTTGTAATGAAATCTGGCCTGAAAGCGGGAACGGATTTTATTTTTACTAGATATGATAAATTATGAACTATCAGTACACAATATCTCGTGATGATTAACAGGAATTTTTCATTTTTAATGGACGTTCTGATCAACCTAAATCCACGTACTAGTGACCTAATTATCAGGCAGACGTGTGTTGTATGTAAAATCGCACCCCGTGTAAAGATACATCTTTACATGGATGCACCTTTACATGGGTACTCACTCGTGTAAATCTGGTATTATCGCCTATAGTGTATAGCATTATCTCCCATTTAATTTTTCAAATTTAGTTGGTTTGGCAAAAGTACATAATCACATTGTCAAATATTCAATAAATGTGGCATTTTTAAGTGATCGGTTACATTAATTTCCAGTATATAACAAAGGGATTCGATATTGCACGGGTGTATGCAGATTTTCATGAAAAGATGCACTTTTACACGTGTAAATGTGAATCCGTAGTTTGGGATGCGGTTTTATACATGTAAAAGTGCATCCTAAATTTTGGTATGTGTTTTTACACGTGTGAAATCGCATCCCAAAATAAGGATTCACTTTTACATATGTAAAAAAGTGCATCTTTACAAGAGATGCGGTTTTACATACAGACGTGTTTAAACAATCACCTGCCTTGGGTACGTTGTTTAACAGCGTCATTTCATACATTTTTCCTACATTCTCAGCATTACAAACACAAAACTAGTACAAAACATTCATCAACTACTGAAATTCAGTTTTGACATATAGCCCTCAAAAGATTCAAGGGTCTCTTCCCTCTAATTAGCCACCCTACAGACAAAGGTGCAAGTTTTCAGCCTCCAATAGCACCTGTGTTCATTACAGCTCACGGCTATGGTAAGCATATACAAAAACATTTACAATTCTGTGTGGAAAGTTGCAATATCCAGGTGACCTCCAGAAGTGCCAAAATGGTCCTCCACGTGTACGAAGAGGCTCTCAGAAGTGTTAAATTCGTACATATCCAACTACATCAAAATCATGCCAAAATGGGTTTGCATAATGCAAATCGCATGCCCTTTCAGTATACGTTCTTTACAAATGCCACCAGTATACTCAGCTACCCCATGGTAGGGAAATAAACAGGTTGAAGTACGACACTGAACCCGAAATATGTTGTTCTTTTTTGGTTATAGCATGATAATCATTGAAAATTTGAAAAATGAATCTACATATAACCTCATAGGTCATGAAGGATTGAGTCACTGTTTGTTCTTCAAAATGTATTATAATAGGAAAACTATTAATGATAAAAGACGATTTCAAAGCTTGGTCTTCATTGGTACTTACAATAAACATAGAAAAGCTGAAAAATGGTTACATATCTGTTTTAACCTTTCCTCTTCCCTTAGGTGTCCGTCATGTGTTTGGTGTGGTGTAGGTGGTGTTGAACAATGTCATCGCTGACAGTTCTTGGACTGATGAAATATGTACAAGTCAGGCGAGTGATTGATAATATGAATGGTGGGTAGATGGCCCAATATGGTTGTTGCGCCCCCATGTTAATTCTTATGGAGGTTACATGTATACCAGTACATTTGTCCCGGACATTTGTAAACACCACTTTTCGTTTTGCACATTAGGCAAGTGCTTCATTATCGCGATATCACTTAGTATGCATTTTCTCTTATCTAGATGCATATTTACAACCATAGCATAAACATGTGTCATATATTATTATTAAACGGAACAATGTACTAGTTTGATGATTAAGGTTAGTGACTTCAATGACTGCACCAATATTGCACTTGGCTCGATATACATGTAGGTTACAGTAGAGTTCACCGCCCAGTGTGCATTGGTAAATGTGAGGTGTAATTGACAAAACGTCAAATGTCTAATCAGTGATTACCCGACTCTATAATCCGTATTTTTCGTGTCTAGTTATTAGCTCCAGGTAAATATAGTGCATTAATTTGTCTGCGGCTGTGAAGAGGATCCATTGCAGGTATACAAACGTGACAACGGCCATGGCAGAAGTAGGGCATTGCAGTTTCACTTTTCAAGTAATTAAACTTGTTTAATATTTGATGACATTGGCAGATCCAGGTTTTCGGGAAAGGGGGGCGCACTTAAGGAAAAGAGGGGGCGCACTTACGGGATTTCATTAAAACCCCTAAGAAAATGAAGTATTTTGGTGGGAAAAGGGTGGATTTGCCTATGGGTGAGCATCTAACACAACGTGGGCAGAATACGTCATGAGCTTTTTCATTAGATTTAGTTCGTTGTGGTGTGTTTTTGTTGCATTAATTGTAGCTCTATACACCATAATGACTATCGTAGTTCCTGTCTAAAACCAACAGGTGGCTACAAACAATTGCATGCCGGGAAAAAATGAGACAAACATCATTTAATTTCCTGCTACTCAGCACATCACAGATCTCTGAATGATCGAGGCTGCACCACGTGCGGGTAAAGGAAATGTAGTAACTATTTTGATACACCTTTGTTGATAAAACTGGGGTACTACGATCGTACATAAACATTTCATTGAGACAGTGATTAAAAAACTGCCGTATAGTGAGGATAGTGTGCGTCTAAACCTGAGCGAATCCAATTAGCGTTCCCTCGTATGAACTGCTGCCATCTGTTCGTCACTTTCCTCTTTCTCAGCACGTCAAAATAACAGCCGCAGTGCACCAGGAATCTATCAGCTCCCGTCAGCAGCAACAATGCCGGCCAGATAGCATTTCATTTCCAATCAAAATCATGGCAACAATGCCGGGGCAATACTAGAATGATATTGATTTGATCATCTTCAACTTGTGTGTGTGTGTGTGTGTGTAATCTAGGAGAATACTTTTCAGCAGTAGCATCAATATGTTACCAGATTCCAAGTTTATTCCACTATTTAAAAGTATGTTATCATTGTGTTCTGACCACGTGTCAAAACAATATTAGCTGAAGATCGGCCATAGGCATCCATTCACCCTATCACAGTGCACCATCTCTCGACGAAGACCACCCTATGCCTGGAAACTCACCCCCAGTGGTCTCAGTAGCGATGTGGTCTCTTACATGAGGTTCATGGTAATGAGGTACAGTAGAACCTCCAATTAAGACCACCTCTCTATTGAGACCACCTCTATAATGAGACCACCTTTCTCCGTCCGAATTCTTCATAAAGCTATCAAAATGAACCTCTGTATAGAGACCAGCTGTATATTGAGACCACCTATTAAACACTGGTCCCAAAGGTGGTCCTAATAGAGAGGTTCTACTGTATTTGCCGGTTAATTACCAGAGTGCCTGTTTGCAGCAGACGGCACCGTGCGCTGACGACACCTGGTGGCGGCTAGCGGAAGCAGCAGGCGGCTTGTCATAACACGCGGTGGTGTACGTCAGACGTATGGAACAGCGTCATACCAACGTCCAGAGCAGTCCACGTGTTGACTGGGGAGGGGTGTGTGGGTTAAAATAAGGAAGTGGGGTGTGTGATAAGGGGACTACAAATGGGGGCGGGGTGTTGGTGGGGGGTGGGGGGCTTAGCAGAGTACAGAGGGGTGTGGGATGAAAACAAGAAAGAAATACGAACCCTCTACCCTACACCACCCCATCCCAAATAATGTGGTTGCGTCTATCATCTCACCTATGCACGTATGTACAAATAGGAATGTAGCATCACCTGAAAGTCCGTCTCAATGTTTGCAAACGAAATAATGTGAAATGAACATTCAATTTTTATCAAAGTTCCGGGGAATATTTTATTTAATCATTTGTTTATCTAAATTTGTGACCTTGGAATGTGACATAAACTCAAGTGACTGGCATAATAGTTTCCATTCATTTCACCTATATGAGTATGTCCTACTTTTCCAGTATATAGCATAATGACGCGCCCGTGTCACCTGTGTATGAGCAGACGATAATACGTCGGCATGGTGGTGTCACGTGACTGTGCTAACATACACGTCACGTGATCTTGTGCTTGTGGCTAACGATGGCGCCGTAAAGCACCTATGTCCGTGTGACGGTGTGTGTTGATATCAGTGCAAATAGGCGACAATAGTTTGTAGTTGTAATATAGGTTTCCAGCGGGCAAATCGCCCTATCGCCTTTAACGCATGTTATAAGGTCGGTGTAATGGTTTTCGTGCTGATGAGTGGGTTACTGTGCCAAACGATTTTTAACGTTTCTATTCGTATGTCTAAATCAACAACCTTGTCTGATTAAACTGTAAATGTGGAGGTTTTATAGTCATCCTCCATGCTCGTTATCACCACTTTATATCTACACCAGGTCATTGGCACACTTGTAGATCTATTGATCATTTCTCACATACATACGTTCACAATCATGATCAGTGCACGGTGCAAAACACTGACATAATCACTCACAAACTTTCAACCCAATCACCATGTACCGAATTAATGTGTAGATACCCGGTAGCAGTGTTCAACTGTTTAAGAATGATTTTTCTCAACATCCACCACCAGACCCGACCAGGAATCGAGCCCACAATGCTTCTGGTCGCGAGTCCAACTCCATAACAGCTCGGCCACAGCAACACCACCGATGATGTAACTCAAATTCGTTCCTTCCCAATAACAGACTGTCTATTATTAATTAATATGCTAGTATTTTGTTGGAACATGATTTACGTGAGTACTCATCTCCAACCTCGTTGAAAACCGTCACATGTCTAAATCTAAATACGTGCTCCTATTACATCATGGGCTGTGTGGTTACCTCATTAGATTACCTCATATAAATTGCCAATAGTTACTATAGTTACTGTGAGTTGCAAGAAGCCCTAACTCCTTGCTAAACGTCGAGCTGTGAACATTACGGCGAAAGACCTCATTTCAATCACTCACAGAAAGGATGAAAGTGAGGCATTGATAACCCCCTAATTAGCCACCTGCTCTCGGGGTTGTAGTACAGGTCACCGCTAATCAGTATCCATAAAGACAGAGCATGATGAATGTTCTCCGAATACGATCAAAGGTTTCTGATAGGGCACGCTTACTATGCATTCTTTGTTCAACTACTTGAAATGATTCATCTCATTTCGTCGTCCATTATGAAATGCTGACTATTAATGTAAGAACTCAAAATCTAATAATTGCAAAATTCGGCAACAATGTTGTTCAGCAGAACACTGACGGCTCAAATTAGATCTCATTGTATCAATCCTGGCAAATCTCTACACATCAAGCTCATCTTCCCCGCTGACGGCTGTATTTTGAGCTAGCAGTTCTCACTGTGGGACAGTCCATTAATTCTAGCAGGGAGACAGGTGAAAGAGCAAGTCCATTCATTTTACCGCAATTCATAAAGGAGAGTAAACATTTTCATTTTTTTTTTCGTTACATTTTATATATTAGGGCAATGTGCGAAGAATTAAATACGTGTATAACCTTACAGACGACAAATATAATTTATATGTTTAATCTGACTATGATTGATATATAATTGATCTATATATATATATACATTGATTATATCTGTACATTTTATTATTTCATTATAGCTGGATCAATTGATTTTTTTTAATGCAGAGTACATTATCAATCACTTAACTCAAATTCATTTTATATAACACGTTTATATAGAAAACCACAATAGCACTTCTGCCTCTAGTCTAAGACAGTGACGTGGACAATCTAGACAATGGCATTTTGACCGTGAAAATCATCCTTGAGACATGAAAATAGAGTGCACCTGGTCATTGTGAATAGGCTCATTTAACCACCAGCTTTCTTTGCCAGGATCACCAGATTCCGTGGACATTTTGAGCACATTGCATAATAGCAACGGAATGATGAACAACTTAGTTGTAGACAATCTCGTTCATGGTTAATTGGCATTGGAGCTGGATGGATGAACACGAGCTATCTATACACTCACAGCCGTATCCTACGACCCTGCTGCTACCACGGTTATTGGACAATAGTGACTGTTGTGACACTTACTGCTTGATAGATTGGTTACTCGCTTTTTGTGTGTTGGCAAATTAAGCTGTAGCTGCAATGTAGTATTGTCTCATCTCAGCAGATTAATACAGTGTGATCTGGTATTGGGAATGTGTGATGTGTGTTTCTGTGACCGAGTGGTTAGGGAGTTGGACTCGTGACCAGAAGGTCGTGGGTTCCATTCCTGGTCGGGTCTGGTGGTGGGTGTTGAGCAAACTCATCCCTAAAGGAGTTGCACACTGCTCCGACACATACACGTTAATTAGGCAGGCTACAGATGAGTGGGTTGAAAGAGTAAGAGAGTGATTGTCTGAGTGAATAGCTTTATGTGCTGAATCTGCTGCCGATGCAAGCATATGAGAAATGATCAATAGATGATCAATAAGTGGGCCAATGATCTGGTGTGAATTGTAAAGTCGTGAGAGAAAGATTTGGATCAGGACTATAAACCACCACATTTCCATTTACATTTACATTGGGATTGGTCAGTGGTATATTCAAATAATAATATTGTAATTGATGGGTTACAAAACCCCGGCATATACGCTATCAGTTTTAGAGGCTAGAAGATCTGCAAGAAATAATTGCGATGTCTCTGTAAGCGTCTGTACACTCATCAAGAGAAGTCCATTTAGACCCAGTTCACAGGCTACGTATTATGGAGAGATGCACAATAAATGACGATACTCAACATTTCTGATTTCTACGTCTAGCGCGTCTCAAAACTTTACGCATGGAACTGAATGTCGACTGTTGTGAGCCATGAAACACGATTATGCATCCTCAAAATAAGCTACAAGTATCTTCAATGTACCACCATGATTTCTGGATTGGAATATGTCTGCGAGATTTTACATGTGCAAAGACCAAGGTGTTGAAGCCCGTAAAATTTAATTGTTGTGCGGCCCCTAGCTCTGGATCTGCCACTGATAACACTGATCTATCTGACTCGATTGTAACTGTTCAGAAAACTAATTAGTCGTGTAAGTGAATGGCAGCTAAATGTAAATGTGTTGTAATGTGGTTTCGTTCCCTCTAAGCATTTATAAAAATGTACAAAAGCTTATAGCTCATAGGTGCATGCATACATGCATTTACTTTGATAGACCACCAATAATCTGTAACTCAAACCCACGACCTTCAGCTTACGAATCCGAGTCCGTAATCACTTGTCCACAGTAGCACTCATAGATGACCTGGAATTGATGCTATGACAAGGCCTAGAATTGGTGTCAAGGTAGTCTCAACACATAATCCTTGCATTATTAATATGATGAGTGCCATTGATGTTGCTGGAAAATGAATGACCCAGACTCCATTATCTGCACTCTTTGAATACCCTGGAACAAATGGGATAAGTCTTCATAGACCTGCGACATGTTCCCGGCCAAAGTCACCAATAAACAGCTGTCCCTTGCTGCATGACCACAACTTAGGAGCGTCGCAATTAGCAATGACACACGATGCTTTCCACCTGCTTGTGACGGGAAGTCTGGCAACAACAAAAACTTATGAACATTGTATACAGTGTGTCACTATTCCATTACCATTACGTGTTCCCTGGCTGGTTGGCTGGTTTCTATGACAACCGACGGGTAGAATAGCTCAAAATAATTATTGCGAGATGTGGTATAAAGTAGGTCTTCCAAAAAAGTGCTGGAAGCTAGTAAATCAGGAGTATAAGCTCTAATTGAAACCAATCGAAATTTGGCCACATGTGGTCTCAGTAGAGAAGCAGGCACCATTAGGAGGTTTGGACTGGCCTATTTTTTATGTTTTGGAACTGGAAAAATGCTTAAGGACAATTGTGGGTCATCATGTGAAAATTAAATTCTGGTCAAAAATTATGAAAAAAAATCACAGAGTTAGCTTAATGTATCTTGCATCAAATAGGAAAAAAATAAGATGATTCCCAATCTGTTTTGAAATATTTGTGTTTACTAACATATGGTATACACACATAGAGATTACACATATCATACTCAAAATCTCAGAAAATACTTTTTTTTTTAAAAACGTCAGGTCAAAATTCTTTATTTTTTAACATATTGTACATAATAACATGATGTTTAAGCACACTAAATATGAAAATAGAAATCCCTGTTCATTGTTTAATAAAATGACCAAATAAGGCATTATAAGTAGAGATTACAAAAGAACCACACACAATCACACAAAGTATTTATTTTAAAAAAAAATAGCCGGTCAAAACCCCTGATTCTTTGTACATAATAACATCATGTTTAGGCACAGTCAATATGAAAATACATTTCTCTGTGAATAGTTGCCATGATCTATTTATATAGGTGATATCGATTCGGGTTTATGCTGTAGGAATTGACCACGAGATTGGTCGTGTCAATCGCAAAATTGAGCATGCTGACGTCTGATTTACCCAAACGAAGTGAGGGTAAAATCAGACGTCAGCATGTCACGATTGACACGACAATCGAGTGGTCAATCACCATTCTATCATGACTAAAATCCATTTTATTTTAAAATAAATCATATTATAACATTCAACATTCAAGTCAATTTCGTTTGTTTTGAGCGCGCGGAGACGTCAATTCCTACAGTTTTGAGCGCGCGGAGGCGTTAGTCTAAACTGTTGCTCTCGCAACAATGAAACACGTCTTGCTACGTCAGCGGCTGTATTGATATTGTGAGGAGTTTAGACTAGCGCCATGGGTTTTGGGCGTGTTTTCCATCGCAAAATTGAGCACGGAGATTGACCAATCAGCGTGGGTTATTGGCGGTGATTTTTGCACGGAATGATAGAATGTAGGCCTATGCATACCATCTGCCTGTAAACGTTTAAAAATCTATCTATATTAAAATACATGTACATGATACTGATATTTGACAATATGGAAGAAAATATACATTGTCGGCGTTGCTTTAAATATTAACATAATACTTATATTATATTGAACTTAGAACACTCTCAAAGTAAATCCTTAATAAAAAAAATATATTTAATATTTATGGAGAGCAGACTCTGAACTAAACACCCTCGATGAGGGATATAGACTTATTAACATGATAAGGGAGTTGTCAGCTATTTCACGGTTTTATAAGGCGTGAATGATACACGCCACGCAAAATACTTTAAGGCTACTGAATCACCTGGGAGTTTGGTTTTCACGCCGTACGATCCGCTTACAAAAGATAAATACAATTTGGATTGATACAAATCTTTTTTAAATACTAAAATACATACAGCATCATGTTTTATTTTAACAGAAAATTAGTAGAAGATCCAGGGATTTTGCAAAGGAGGACAGCTGAGGTTTTACCAAGAACGGAGCATATTGATATTGATGGAAATGCGCAATTAATTTAAAATAAATGATATACATAACGCCCACAAGTTGACGACGTGGATATATTTAGACCAGAGATATTGTTTAACGAGATACGCAACGCGTTCATTAACGAGATACGCAACACGTCCATATCTGCGTTCCCAGCAGGTGCGAGCAGGTGCGACGTTGGGGATGGTCAACAAAAAGCTGTCTTGTACAAATGAATAGAAAAATGGCCGATTTTGACGTGACATATTTGCATTTTATTATTAGAAATATAAACAGCTATGAATGAGAAGTCATTCAATATACCATGATCTACAACATATAGACCATTTCGGGAGCTGACATCCCTGAAAAAATTACAAAACTTTGTTTGTTTGAGTTTTGTCAACTGCTACTGGCAGTGATAGTAATGATAACCGAGTCTATTTTGACAGCCTCTGCAGATTCCATATTATGGCATAGATATTGGGTTATATGTCATTTGAAAACTATCAATTAACACAGAACGGCTTCCTTGATATGATAGAATAGGTATCATAATTTTACTAGCTACTATAAACTCACAAATTCATATGAAACTGTCTGATTTCTCAATTCGCCATCGGAATATACACTTGTTAATGGTCAATTTCATGCTTGTAATTTGCAGAGGTTTACTGACAGGTTAAAATATTTCATACTCACATAGAATACTTAAAATTCGATGCAGATTCTTATTTTCAAACTTTCAGCTCATATTTTACATTTGGAAAAAAATGCCCATTGACCCCATAACATATTTTTCACTCGTCTTTAGTGTGCTATCAAATCCACTACGGTTGTGTTGACCATTTTTGAGTAGCAAATTTTGATAATGAAATGTCCTGCCATTTTTTATTGTTTGTGGGGTTAGAAACGCATACTTCTATAGATTACATATATAATAATAATAAAATATTTTGGGAGAGGTATGAAATGAGATACTGGCATATTTATCACCAAACCCGTGTTTGACAATGACAGCTATTCTGTGAAAAACGCAAGTCAGGAAGTAAAAGTGATCTAGTGGTACGCTCTTTGGTGGTACTCATTGGACATTGGTTCAGATTTCGAATATTGTCATGAATTTTAGACTATCATGATTGGCATCAGAACAATGTAGTGATCGTAACCTATTTGAGACACATTAATCAACATTTATGAATTCGATGTTAAGATATTAACTATTTCATTTTTTAAAGTTATTCATGAAGGAAATAAACATACTAATTTCTTATGATTCATGCCACCATTATTTTGTAAGTCATGCTTTAAGTTTGAAGTTTAATACACGTAATACTGCCCGAAGACTAAAGTGTCAACTGTATGTAAGTTTGATCTCCACCTTAATGAGTGCACGATTGTGTTATGAAAAGAAATCGTTTAAAAATAATTTACACCTAGATTATCACAGATTATTGCTATGATTATACATTTATACAAATTCTGTGAATGTATATTATCGAAATAAATTATTCTTATTCTTATTCTTATTCTTACAAGCCTTGAGTAGAGAGTGGGAGTTCACCATTGCCAAGGACACTTTAATCATGATCATATGCTTGGAACTCATTTTTAAGCATATGTAAAGATGTTAGGAACTACATTAATAACCAAATTTTAGTGTTTTACCCTTAGGGAACGATCATAGCTAACGATACCGAGTGGAGGTCGTCCATTTTGGGGGGTTCGAAGAAAAAGTTAACCGAAACCACCACCACCCCCCCAATCAACATTTTAAAAAGGTGAGTGAGAGTGACACCCCCCCCCCCCCCAGCTAAAGCAAAAGTCCTCTACATAGTCATTGCATTTTTTGGACAATATGCCGTACCGTGATAAAAAAAAGTTCAGCGCCCCCCTCCCCCCACTCCCACCCCCAAAAAAGGAGGGGGGAATCAGAAAAGTCTGACGACCCACCCACCATTTTGGACGAAAAACCCCCCAAAAAAAATAAAAAAAAAAAAAAAATAAAAAATAAAATAAAATAAAAGATAAAAAAAAATATAAAAAATAACAAGTATATCATTATTTATGATCGTTCCCTTACCATAACCTTACCGTGGTCACCCACTGTAATGAGCAGTAGCTGATTTCTGTCAGTGCACATGCATTAACGAGAGCGATGATGAGTGTAGCTGAATGTTCCACTATATGCAAATATGGCGGGCAGATGGCGCGCGCTGTTACGGACTTCCGGTCCGCCATGACGGCAAGCACCTGTCTGTCCCAACCACGTGCTGGCTTCCTAGCTAATTCCATTACCTTGTCCGCACCATAAATGGTAGTGTTAGTTAACTCTTGCCTCTCTGCTTCTGCTGCTGTCATATTTGGACTATAATTACTTTATTACGTAATCTCCATTTATACTTCAGGATTGAATTGGATGCGAATAGTGGCTGGCTTGCTGCGACATCTATGGCATTTATAAGTGAAATCAACTGATCTTCAGCACTAGTTTTTCATTGTTGATATGATTTTCAAAACAAAAAGAACACTTTCAGGAGTTTCAAATAAACCACTTGACCATGAATTCGGAAGACGGGGGTGGGTGGGTGTTGACTTCTTTAATTAGTGTATTCATAGACACATTTTACGAAAGTATAGGGCCTACTACCGTATGGTGTCTAATTCGGACGTGTCAACGACTTGTCATTACTGAAGCTTGCACATGCTACACGGACAGTTAGCCAATTAGGTGCAGTATTAGTAGAATCACGGTGGCTATAATGATAACATACACTTCTAAGTATTGGTATCTTATAGCAATCAAATTGGTATATGGGCAAGAAATTGCATTCAGCCATGAGGGTATAGATGCAATGGTGTAGGTTATGACAAAACAATAGCTACGTTTAAACGCATCCCCTTCATACCATTACCATTTTTGTTGTTATTGTGTTTATTTTGTTTAAATGTAGCACCCAGAAGTTCTTTAAAGCTCACTAATGTGTCTAATATACTATCTAATTCTTTCTTTCTGTCCTGGGGGTTGGGGTGAACTTTTACATCCCGTCCCCCTTAGATCCCCACTGGAATGTATTTTTCTCTTTTTTTCTTTCTTTTTTGATGCGTGTCAGGGGGTGTTTGTTTTGTTTGTGTGTTTTGTGTGTGTGGTTTTGGCCAGTTATCTTGAAATTGCCATTACTAACCGAAAACATTTGAAAATAAATGTGGTCACTTGAACTAAAAGTAAGTGTCCCAGGTAATGGTTATACAGTCTTCTAACGATATGGTTCAGCTGTACGCGTAAGTGATAGCTGGTTATAGCCGTGAATATATCGGACCTTGCCACTCCCTCTATCATAGATCAATCTGGTTACGCCTGTGATGTGATTATACATAGAAATGGTGAGTTCTTTCTACTCTGCTCAGACAGTTGGCAGATGACATAACTCCATAACTAAGCTGGGCAGCGGCTTTATCAGTGCACTGTATAACCAGTATCAATATGCTGCCATCATACTGGCCAGCAAAAGATGGAGCAACAATTCCCTGTGACACATCGTCTGTTAGGACATACAGTACAGGATATAATATTGATAATAAGCCATACTGGGTTTTTCCCACCCTTTTAATGGCCTCTAGCAATGTTCAGTGTCACTCTCAAAGAGAGCCCAATGATTTCGTTTTTAAGCAACTTAGTAAATACACACATACCAATATCCAGTTAGACAAAAAAAAACAATAACTGTACTTGGGCTTGTAAGATCTTGCGACCTGGCTAAATGGCTGAAATAGTCCACGAAAATGACAGTGTTTTGATGAGGGACTATTTTCAATGACTTGTGAACTGATGAATAAATATTAAATAGATGTGGATGCCTGCTATTAAAATACTATACCATAGAACATGGTGCACATAATTATAAAACAATATCCGGCACATATATATTTTTTTCCTAATTACACATATATTAAGAAGGGTTGAAACAGTACAATAATTGCCAAGCAGCAAGTGACGCCAGTGCACATGTGTTTTGGTTTACTGTGTCATGATGTATCATAAAATGTGTATATATAGTAGTGGAATAATGTAAATATGCAGCGAGCCTGTACTCATCATACATGTAGACCTTCACAGGCTAGGCTTTCCGAATAATTGTTTAAAGAATGATTTCATCGTGGTGTGGGACTGTGACAGAAATCCACCTATATAGATAAGCTATATAGTACAAATTGGTTTACATACGCATATGGCAAATGAATATGGTATGTTTAATGTTTATCTTAAGATATGGATCTTTGATCATGATCTTTAGGTTCAAATCTTTGCATACATGATATATTCTATATCAAGTAACTGAAGAAATGATAACATTGATACTACAATAATAGTAACATGCCTAGCAGATGGCAACATGCATTATTTTGGTCCACAAAAGTTCCATACTCTATTTCGTCTGTGAATGCAATATGCGTTGCTGAAAGGAATTACGTTAGAAAAAAAAACATAGTCTTCTTCATCATGCCATATCTACCATTCCTTACGTGCATAACATGTTTGAAAATTGGTCAACAAAATCAGCATTGCCCAACATCGCAAAACTCGCCCTACACCGACCAACAGTTGAAGCACCGTGTAATTAATCAACTTAAGAATTTTAATTGCCGAAATTCCATCCACATTTGTGTGGTTATGTTTTTTTCCTAATACTATCGTCCATCCAAAAAAAACTCCTCACACGAACCATTATGCCGGTCTATTTGCTTTGGTTACTTTGCTAATTTGCTAATTACGAGCAGCTGTTACCTTGATGGGGCCATTCGCTAGCTCCAGGCAAATTGATTGTCATATGTAAGGTCACTGGCTTTTACTGTTAAACTTTATTGCTTTTTATATTAGATGGATGTGCACATCTTTTTTCCACCTGTAATAATTAGATCGATCGTTTCTATGTTGATTGGTTTTTACGTTTGTATGGAGAGATGGGACCGTTGGGTGGCGGGGGGGGGGGGTGTTTTTCGGGTGTGGTTATTTCCATTTTTTCTTTCGTTTTCAATAATGATCTTATCAATTTGTGTTGATAAGATAATTACCGATTGGTAGTCATACAAACAGATTTATAAGTTCTACAAAAGGATATGGGTTTTAACATGAGCTAATTGAAGTCTACGTGAAGTATTAAAGATGTATTCATGATGTAATCTGGGTGACCAATGAGGAAAAGCTTTTATTAACTTTTATTTTAAAGTTATCAATATGTGCGTTGGTTTAATCTGGGTCAGACTTTAGACTTGCAGACCTTAATAGCTGGTGTCAACCTGCCCCAAAGGCACATGTGCCATAAATTAAGGCCAAGTGAAATTTGATATTGTTTATTTGCTTTAATTCTTTAGATTGGAATGGTTAATTTGCATTGTAAATAATCAACATTTCTCTGGCTTAGTTCAGGTTAAATAAAAGCATATACCAATACACAAAACAACACGAGTCCATCTTTCAAGAAAAAAATGTATAAAATGAAACAAATGTGCTACATGTATTATATTTGTTTTATGGTCCCATTGCTTTGTTCCATATAAAAGTGTACTAATTTCAATATGTTGGAACATTAAAGTTGAGAATATTATCTCGAAGTTTAGATTTAATCAAGCAATCAATCAAATCCTAAATTATTCCTCATTGCATTCAGAGGGTGCCTGTTTGCCAATTTACATTTTTTAAACGGTACCCTCCAAACCTTTCAGTCATTAGGATCGATCATACCCATGCCCAAACGTCCATGATCTTTCTGCACGACTGCATCCCAAGTCTGTTTTGGTCTCCCCTTGCCTTTCTTTCCTTCTATTACAAGTGTTTTACTTTGTTAATCCAGCCAACGCTGCGTACAATATAACATAGCCATCTCAGTCTCCCTTTACACAGCACCCTATCAATATCTGCAATTCTTATGATTTGTCCAAAAGGCTCCCTGGACTAGCATCATCTTTAGGCTTCACACCACACATTCAGTGGATCATAGCTCTGGCTATTTCTTTGAGGCGATTTACATTACTGGAAGATGCTGCCCATATCTCAGACCCATGAAACATAGCACTGCGTACGCTTGCAGGTGGAATACCTCTACCTTCTTGAAGATAATGGTATGTGCTTGTTGGCGAGGACTGGCAGGAGCTCACGAAATTTGCCCAGGTAGTTTTGCATCTGATAGTCGAAACTAATTCAGTTTGCACCACTGGACAACATGTCAACAAAACTGTCACAACTTGTGTTCATCTACTGCGACCTCCTTGATCGGCCTGCCATCGATTGGCCTGGCAGTAGGCCTACCTTTCCATACGTACCTTGGACATATGCAGGTTTGAAAACACCTTCAGTTCCGCTGCACCGTTTGTGAACTCAGCAAAGACACCGCCACAGTAAATTGAGTTTCTCGTTACCCCCCCCCCCCCCGCCCCGCGCAGGCATATAGCACATTAGTATTGTCCATTTTTAGGTGTGACCCAGAGACTAGACACTTAGTTTCACCCATGTTAACATACAGTCCCTTAGCTTCCATTCCCATCTTCCAGGTGTGCATCTTTTTTATAACTCTTCAGCAAAGACGGCCATAATGACAAGATCGTCAGCGTACCACAGTTCCCATGGCCACCGTGGTGTGCAAAACTCATGAGGGAGAGCGTCTAGGACTACAATGAATAGCAGTGGACTAAGAAACGAACCCCGATGTACTCCAACAATTACACTAAATTCCTTACTGTAGTCATCTGTGCGAACACAGCTGCGAACACTGGCATACATTGACTGGACTAGCCATTCTCCCATGTCCAGCCTACGCATAGCTCACCGATTATACATGTATGACTTGTCTGGGAACCTGATCAAATGCCTTCTCTTGATCCACAAAGAACATGTACTGGGACTTGTTTGCTGTCAAAAACTTCTGCACTTGTCGGACGATGAAGATGGCATCTGCTGTCTCTCTTCCTGGCATGAACCCAAACTGCATGTCATCAATCTCTATCCACCCCAGTTCTGTGGCAATATACATATATAACAAAGTGATGTACCCCAGTTTTGCTCGGTGTCTCTATCCTCTTTCTTGTTACTTTTTCAGCGATTTTCTCAAGAACTTTTATAACCTTATTCCAACTTGATCCCCCGGTAGTTTTCTCTCTCTAGTGCATCCCCTTTGTTTTGGTTTTGTTTTGTTTTTTTGTTTTGTTTTTGTTTTTATTTTGTTTGGGCTAACTATATAGACTTTATAGAGTTTTCTCTTCCCCTTTCTTTCAAATAAAATGAAAACTTGTCTTTCAGATATATTTTAACAAATCTGCAACAAAGAATGGTAGAGAACAGCAGAATAGAAGAGCAATACAGACCATGGGTCTCTTTGCTAATACTCCACCACATACATGTACTGTACATGGTGCAGCTTTGAAATGTGTATTTATTACAATATAAATGAGATGTTAATAACTCAGCCAAACGCTCTACTTCAATTATTCAAAACATTGGTATCTTCATACTTCACTTGCCAGTCTTTCCATTCATTAGCTCTTTCATGCATCCATAACTACTCGTTCTTTCTTTCACAGACATTCAAAAATATTGCTCATTGGTTTGAGCCATTGACCAAAAGAATGCCTCCAGTACAGACAGGCCACACGATAAATAGCCTGCCAAGCCTTTCAGTGTATCAACATAATGATTTGTCTGAAGAAATAACCCTGATCAATTGCGTGTATTGTTATTTATCAACCTAAGATTTCCATTGTTACAGCACATTACCAATACGTCCTGACACAAAAGACTATAATATATCCAAATATCTCCCAAGCATTCATAATTCCTTTTCTTTGTTCTTTTCTTAAGTGAATAATTTGTGATTTTCTTAAATGTATTGTTGGTAAGGCGTTGTTCATTCTATATGTATATCCGACTATGCATCATTTTAATGTGTTATGTATTCAATTCTTCAATTCAATCTTTTACGCCCCAAAGTAATGAATTTATTCTTATCTTACACGAATGCCTAGTTTCATTATGTCACTATTGGTTTGTCCTATTCTCCTGTTCTTCCAATTCCCGTGCAATCTGAGTGACATGTTCATGAAGGATACGGTGGTATTTCTTCCACTTGCCCAATCTCTTAATTTACGGGGGGGGGGGGGGGGGGGCGTTGAGATGTGGGGGAAAAGCATGGGAAAAAATTAGGATAACTGGAAAAAGGCCTAAAAAACGGGTAAGTATCCCATTGGCCCTTATAAGCCCCCACCCCTTCCGAACCCCGCCTCCATTTATATGAAAAGAATGATTGAATATTTTGGAAACTTTATTTTTCCTAATCTAATAATTGGTGAGGATACCAATTTCAAAATCAGAGGCACGAGCATCATCATTATGTTCGCGTTGTAGAAGTTTTGCTTTCTGTTTGAATGTGCAACAAGCCGTCTTCCTACGTCCCCAGATTTACTGTGAACGAAGCCATTGCCGTTGATCCAAGTTTGTCTATCGTAGTACAGCCGCACAGTAGAGGCTTGGTCCAAAACGGATTTGCAGTTGTAGAAAACTGTAGGTAACATTTTGTCTCGGGGGATTTAGGGGCGGGGTGGGGGTCTCAGTTAAAAAGTGCGATGAGGGAGGGGGGGGGGAGCAAAACATCAGAAATATTCCCGTTTCGATCTATTTCAAGTTATATACATATTTCAAGTTTGACATGTAAAAGCAGATGAAGTAAACAAATATAATCTGCTGAACAAACGTATCAATATACTGTAAAACTGGAAATATTTTCGCACAATTTAATTTGCGAATTTCGTGGGTAGTCTATGTAAAGTGGGTCCAGGATGGACCAAACTCGGGGGATCAAAATCGCAAAGTTAAAATAGTCACAAAATAATTTATAGATGAAAATTACGAAATTCAATAGCCACGAAATATTCTGGTTTCACAGTACTTATATGTTAAATTGTGAACCGATTAATTCACCAAATTGATGATGATCCAGTTCTGTTTCAAATTCAAAATATGTAGACCCATTTCCATACCAATTTGACAAAATGTGGACCCACTTTCATACCAACAGGCCTGAGAAGTATTGGTGGCATGTCCCTACTATACTGTATCGTGGACAACTCAATTTAGATGTACGCATGTTGCAACCCATTTTCCACCCTTACTCTGTGGAAACAATTATTGCACAAACAGCTAATGTAGCATGTGCACCGATCGACTGTCTCTATCTTATGGCACATACTTTAATAGAAAACTGCAGTATACCGGTATGCACAAGTATTTTGCTGTAAGTGCTTGCACGGACAATTGTGACCACAGCTTTGAGGATCGGCTGTTTACCAATGCCTATATACATAAGACTATAGCAATAGCTACAATATTTGCAAGGTTTAGAGAGTATATGGGTGAATAAATAGCTTGCTTGTGTCTTAAATAATTTACTGTGTCTTTCATTAATACTCGCTGTGCAATTAAAATGCGCCAGATTTATTATATATGTGTAGAACAATTTTTAAAAAACGGGGTTGAATGACTGTGACATCTAGTGTTCTTTGAACCCCAATTGTCTGTCATATCAAGTGCATGAGGCCGAATGGATAGCCAGGCAGTTGGACTCGTGACCAGAAGGTCGTAGGTTCGATTCCTTGTCTGGTCTGTTGGTGGATGTTGAGCAAATCTACTTCTAACAGGTTGCAAACTGCTTTGTGGTACCAACACATTAAGTAGGTACAGGTCAGGCAAGCGAACGCTAATGTAAGTGATTAGCACATCTGGGCTACGGTATGGATGTGCTATATGCTCCCTGGGGAGTTAAAAGATACTGTAAAACTAAGATATTTTGTGACCATCTAATTTTGCGATTTTGGTCCGTTGTGGACCTACTTTACATAGGCTATTAATGTTTGCTGACTATTTAAGTTTGAGTTTTTACACCTAACCACGAAACTCCCAGATTAAATCATGCACAAACATTTCTAGTTTTCCAGTAGTATGACAAAGATGCCAATGACCTGGTGTAATTGTAGTCGTTAGAGTACGGCAAAACTGTAAATAAGCACATTTACGTTCTGGTTTTATAAAATTGAATAAAGCATTTTACTTGTAAATAGAAACTTACTCATAAAATTAAGTTATCAATATCAAGGAAAAGAATACATAATTATTAAAACTTGTGATGCATACTGTACTTTGATTTCACATACTGTAAAACTAGAAATGTTTCCATGCGATTTAATTTGCAAATTTCATGGGTAGTTGCAAAAACGCCAACTTAGATAGTCAGCAAACATTTATAGCCTATGGAAAGTAGGTGCAAGATGGACCATAATCACAAAATTTAATAGCCACAAAATATTCTAGTTTTACAGTAATTATTCTCCGGTGTAGTTGTAGGTCAAGGTAATTGTATCTCTCCCAACATTGGAGATGACAAGTAAATGAAGACTAAATTAAATTGTTTATTTTTAGAACTATGCAATTATGTATATGTGCTGATTTTGCTGTGTATTTACTTGTTAACATACTATATCACTATAACTTGTATATGATAATAAAAAGAACAAAAATTCCAATTGATATTTTTTATTCAAAAAATAGGAAAGCCACATAACATGTATGTAAGAACTATTCCGTAACTTCTTAAAACTATGTACAATTAGTATTTGTCATAATAAAAATATTTGTCATAATAAGAATAAAAGTGGCATGTAAAATAGGGTGCCAATTAAAGGTGGCTCCACCGCAGGTGGTGCCATCTCGTGTACATGTAAGAAAATAGTTATATTTCATACTAAATCTTAACTACTACAGTTGGATCAAGTGAAGGCTGATGAGACTGCCACAGTCAGAGTGCTGGTTGTAAGTGTGCTAATAGAACAAACTCGAACATATGTCTAGAACAAGATTTACTTGCCAGAACGATGCTAGCCAATGCTAGATTATCTAATATTAGATAACAATGACAGAATAAGGAGCTAGAATATGCACGAGTATTTGCTAGATTGCTAGGCATATGCTAGTTTGTTCTAGAAGTCAAAGCACTGACAACAAGCTGCTGCAACAGCAGCCAAATCAAATTTCAAATTTGCTTAACTAAATTTTGGCAACGCGCTCATTAAAAACGTTCATTAACGTATGTACAGTGAAAAATACATGTTAAACCAGTTGATCTTTTTACAATGTTTACAATGATGTCAACTGCACGAATCAGATTTATTTCTGGTTCTTTTATGTGATAAATATGCATAATGTTCATTGAGCATATACATCACAAGCAAGGGTTGGTTTAATACTGCAACCAGGAACAAGTCTAATCTGTACAGTTGACCAATACTTGATGTTTTTCAGTTTTTTGCTGCCATTATCTCTCACTATACATGCCGCACTGAATATAAACTGGAATAAAATAGTTTTCCTGATACTATAACAAATATATAATAAATGCTGCATTGAATATGTAAATAACTTCTATACATCTTTCATATGCTAAAGTATTTTCTCTATAGCAAAATATTCTTTATTTATTTCATTCTAATTTTTCATAAGTTTGGATATGATTAGTCAAGGCTACATTATAGACAATAATACTGTTATTTGTTTGAATAGTAATATATCATTCTTCTTGTATTTCCAATATGAATATCTAGAACTAGAGCACATTACATATCATTTAGCCGGGGATAAAATTCTATTCTAAATAAGTGATCATTATTTGAGTCACTGAGATTATCTTTGGTCTTCTTACAAACTTTCCAATCACATAATTAAAATGCTAACAATAACGTTGAAGAACACGATTTTGTCACCTGGGTCCTAACACTCATACAATTATTACATCATAGCAAAATTCCATGCAATCTGCAGTAACAAAGGCTCTAACATGCAGCACACTATGGGTATTCTCACAAGTCTGTGTCCGGTAAGAATATAATCAATATTTCAATACAATCTATTTTGAATTACTTCTACTAAACTATTGGGTAAGACCATAACAATAAACATGCACCTTACATATTATGCAGTAATACCATTAAAATTTACAAAAACTTGTAATAAAACTTATTGTTCGTATGAAATACAAATATGGAAGAATAGGGGGTAAATGTACATTTTGACAACTCACTGTATATTTCAAGGGAAACATACACATATGAAATTTATTGGTTTGCTAATTATAAATTGGTGATTGTCGTTATTCAAGTAGATTAAAAAGGTTTGCCTAAATATGAAGTTAGTACACACAAAAATTGATTAAAATTGAACGGCACACACTTGTGAAAAAGCCACTACTATCGGTAAAAACAAATCACAATAACAGCACTCTAACTGATATACAAGAATTAGTCATGATCAAACCGAAGTCTAAAAACATCATCTAACGTCATCAATATTTGTCACAATCTTTTGCCTAGACATTTTCATTACAATTATAATTAAAAAATAAAATCTCCATTTTTTCCTAATTTGTATTGAATTACAGTATCTGTGGACATGCAACAGCGATCACACCTGGTAGCTAGCTCGAATATATGAACCAACATGGTTTATTCATATCTATATATAACATTACTATACAATAGCATTAACAAAAAATACAGTGGCACAAGATCCTGCAAGCGGTGTTATATATATTTTTTTGGTTTACTTGCAAAAATATATATTCCCCGAAAAACAGCTAACAATCTCGATAACGTTTCAACAACGTCATTGAACAATGTTGTTTGACATAAGCATGTGTTGGAGAGTTAGCTGTTTTAGTTGGGTTGTAGTTGGCATTAAGTGAGTATTTTTACCAATTAGGGAGTTTACGAGTCTGCTGTGGTGTCTCACTCGGGATGCATAGTCGGTAACTCTGACAGCGATAACCACCGAAGTTACTACTTTCACTACAAGGCGGCAGCACTCATTCATCCGTGGAAGACAAAGATACACGCATACACCGCACTTCATGCACACTCAAAAGTCTGAGGCAGCGGAGATATTTAGTATTTTGGCAAATCGGTAAGATATCGCAACGTCTTAAAACTTTAATATAGGTCAACTATTTTGACGGCTCAGTACCCCCCCCCCCCATATATCAATAAATGGAACAAGTTCACTCCACATCACACACGGCTTGGGCATTTGCTTGAACAATTTATGAGCAATTCACGCATTGGAGAGTGATAATCTAATACTTGATAACCCTCTCTTGTTTCTGACATAGAAAATTTTATGGAATTAGACGCTATTTCGCTGGGTGTGCGATTGTCAAAACATGCAGTTTTACGGTATGCTCCACAGAGGGCAATGTCTACCGTAAGCTGACAAGGGCAGCTGACCAGTACATGGCAGCAGTGCCACACAAGAACATTGATTAGCTCCAGCCTCCCCAGTCAAGGTGGCCACAACCCCGGCCCTCCATTGATTTGCGGAGCTCGCCAAGTCAGGCTAGTCCCAGGGGCCTTACTATCTTCACCCTGCTGGCTCAGCAACATGAGAGTTTAGTACGTATATATAGGTGAAGTTTGCTGAATAATTAATCCTAATAGTATTACTATATTATCAATATTCTCACATCTCTCCTTGTGAATGATCGTACAATGCTTTATTACGAATTTTGGTACATAATACTCGTGATATTCATGCCATAGCAGTTGCGAACAAGATTGTTACATTCTAAAAATTTCAATCTGAGTGAATGCAATCTGCTTCAAGTGTAAAACAAACTGGTAAAAGAATATGAATTGTCATTTGCAAGCTAAAAGAGCTGCAGGCTGTTGTTAAAAGCAGCCATCTTCAAGCCTGCCATGTTAATATGTGTGGTTTTATTGCATTTTCAAGCCCCGCAAACTGGCAGGGTCGTTAATTCTAGTTTCCTGCTCACTACACAAGGGATGAGGCTTTTTGTTTCACAGAGCAGCACTGTTTTATGTTCACAAAATGGCAATTTCACTTAAATAGGCTTTTGACTTATAAAACGGCTCATGCCATCGGTGTCCTGCACAACTTCAAACATTGGCTAATTTACACAGCGTAGGTAGAGCTGCGTTTTGACGGCAGCGACTTGCGCTGCTTTGATCACAAGACGTGTCTGGCAAAGGTCGGCACTTCCTACTCCCAGACAGCCCACCCCACTGCCCGACCAAGTTAATAATTGATGACATCATTTTGTGGTAATAACTCAGGTGCCAGTAACCACTTGGCAGGAACGAGCACACCCAAAGTGTAAATTAGGTTTAGGCCTCGGCTGAAAGTTCAGGGATACCATTATAGGAGCAGATCGTTGGGGCTACAGAAACTTACTGAATTAGCAAATTTTCTTTTCAATGTTTCACATCAACATTTTTAATTTCATGCACATTTAAACAGGCAGAAGACTTATGTTAAAGGATTTATCATCTATAAGCTGTGCTATACTAGCTATGACGCCCCGTTCTTGTTACAACTGACTCTCATTGCTTGCGTAAATACAAGTGCATTCGTTGTACACGTAGTATTTGGAGAGTAGATGTTGAGTATAAATTACATCGCTTTACCCATTCTGCAAAGGACTGCATAACCCTCTGATTGTCGGAAAAAATCAATATTACATGGTTTGGGTGCATACGATTATGAGACAAAGGCAGTGATGCGGCTAAAGTACGATGGCATGGGAATGTTGGTTCAACTTTACTACATAGTATTTGAAACCCTCAACGCTCCAATGAAAATACGGAAGATTCAACATAAATGGTAGCCGCCAGATGATGCGATAAAAGCAGATTAGACAGCACCATTACCTACAGACTGTAAATTAGTTTCCCACTGCGATAGCCTCCATTATGAGCCTTTGATCCCCAACAGGAAAACACAAGCCCTGAATGTCGGAAATACAAGTAATGCCATTTGTAAATCAAACTCTGCGTTTCCTTGACCTTCCTTACGTGTCTGTCTATAAACGATGTATAAGTATTGATTTCATTTTCATTATATAACCCTATTTTATGATCATGTTGGCAGATTCGTTGACAAGAATTTAAATTCAAAAAACATTGCTGCATTTCAAGCATGAAAAAACATTTCTTGCATTCAAGTTACCAGCTAGTATTTTATTACAGTATTCATTTTTACACCTCTCTAAGTACAACTTATTTACGACATTAAGAGGGTCCACAGGAAAGAACAATGAAGACTTGCAATAACAAAAGTGACTCATAGCGCCTTCTGTGTGAGTGCAAGGTGATACAATAGGCCTCCCACACCCATTAGCTTTCCTGATGAAATATTGAAAGCCCTGAAACAATTTCACTGACCATAGCCTCTTTCTCCATGAAATATGCACAACTTTCTCACCTCTTTACATTGCAAAAAGGTTTTTAAAATTGCGAAGCGATAATTGATTTATATTGTTGCTGATTGTAATGGAGAACATTGACAAATGAGCCTTATATGGCTTGTTGGAAGGGTGTGAAACTTGGCACGGATTTTGTTGCATTGCACATTCAGAATTTTTCAAACTGTACCTGTCAACTAGTATTTATCAAATGGACATTAGATAGCACTCATTGTTCTTTTCTGACACTGTCGCAACATGAATATTCATTCAGAACTTATCTAAAACAACTCAACCGTCAAAGCCCGGCCCAGCTTTCAATTAACATAACGATGTGAAATTCACTACAACCCCAATATCAATTAAGAGAACCGTCTGAATTGCCCCCACCTAAATAGCCTGCTTAACGCACTGTTTATCATTGTAAACTGCCGACTGTTGGATAAATAGGTCTATTCATGGTCAGTGAAGAATGCAGCTAGCCAGGGTCATCAGAAGACGGGCCTGAGCATTGTGCGGTGGCCCTGATTAATGAGCCACTCATCAAACATTGAGAAAGCTCCACTATACCAGCGCTCAGACTGCCAGAACTGGCAGCATCACAGACATGCACACTACAACACGCGGTGGCGGTAGCAGCAGCAGCCTAAAAGCATTCCAGGTTTATTTACACTGCCAAAAATAGCGAGCCGAGTGATAATGTTTACACGGAGGGGCAAGCTGAGTGATTTCGTAGTGTATTAGACATGTTTTGGTTTGGTGCATTATAGGCAGCTCCATTACCGTATCATTTGATCTTGTACAGATGGTGTTACAGGGTGAAAGTTAGAGTTATATTAACAATCCAATTATTCAAGTCAACATCAATACAGCCCCGTAAAATCAAAATGTATACAAGGCGTTTTGCTAATAGAAGTAGAAGTAGAAGAATATGCAACAAATTTTCAAAAAAACGTAGGTCGAATTACGTCTGAAAACACGCAAAACCCAAGTGTACATAATTATGATCTAACTAAATATCACAGGAGAATACCATGGCATTCTTTTCCTGCCTATCCCAAGCGAACAAAATGCAAACTCGCGATCGACTCGGTATTGAAGAAACGGGAGAAACATTCTACCGACAGACCGTATATTTCTTATTCTACCAAGCAACCCTAATGCAAACTACCAATCCACTCTGCATTGAAGAAAGAAACCAGCGGCCATTCTACCCACAAAACTAAGCGGCCAGTGGCCCTTTCATTGATCCACACAAAAAAGATCCGTCATCCCAGTGCGCCCATACATCGAGCCTCGCCACTCCGGCCGCTGTGGTGGTAGTAGCAGCCACAGTAGCAGCAGAATTAGCCATTCCCTTTAACGGCCAAAATCATGCCAACTATTGCAGCCAACCAACAGCAGCCGGGAGATGAAAAAAAAATGTGCCACCTGCCAAGCTACGATAAAACCACCAACATGGTCTACTACTAGACAGCTGCTTGTATGACGTGCTGCTTATATATGTTACTGATGGACGAGTTTTATGCTTCACAGTGTTTTGTTCTAGAGAATCTTTTGTATATTATGTATGTGAAATATTAAATCAGGGGACTTGGGCTTTACGTAACTGGAATTTCAAGGGTCCAGATGTGGTATGATTTCAAATTTAGGGTGGGCGTTTACGAGCTCTCAAGACGGTCGTATATTGTACAAAAGAACAAGATAACCATAAAAGGACTGGTTTCAAGTGGTCTCAATAGAGATGGTTATTCGGTCTCTTTTGGGACCAGAAGAAATGGTCTAGTTACAGAGGTAGTCTTAATGCTAGATTAGACAGTGCAATACGCAGAGTACTCAAAATTGTAACTTTGCAAACTGTAAATTCAATAATCATTTTCCAAACAAACAATTTATCTGAACGGTCTAATTATGATATCTGCACAAAATTGCAATATGATCTGTGTATACAGTTATTTATAAATGTTGCTTTCATGCTCTGTTGGTATTCCTATCAATGGTAAAATCATAAGAATTTTGTAGTTTGGAGAGAATTGACATGATCGGCGATAATTTCGGCAGAACATTTGATACTCAGCTTGTAATAGAGTCCATACAAGTTATATATATAATTTTATGTGTACCAAGAGAAGCTTATGCTATGCTCTGTTAGATTTTCTATCTCAGCCACGGTTCAGGCTACAATACACTGGTTTATTTATACACAGAGCACATCATACTCGGTATTTTTGCTTTGCTCATCTTGGCAAATGTACAAGAATTTTGTGGAGAGGTGAATTGCTGCATAATTTTGCTCATCTCAATACAAAGATTCATCTATTTGTTCTATTTCATTGTGGGTTTATTCCATACACCACAGTTTATGGAGCATAGCACTCTTTGCTATGCTCATGTTGCAAACAAGACTTTTTTAACATTAAGACAGCTCAGTTTGATTGGATTATCTCATTGAAATATTTCATGATTGGGTAATCATAGTAGAATTATAGTATGAATGCTACTACTGCAGATTTCGAATAACCACTTAACTTCCGATATTAATATTAATATTAAAGACTCAATAAATCAACATGTTGTAAAACGTAACAACATTCCTGTAGGCTACCATCATGTGAAACTATGTAGCAGCAAATATCAACCAAGTCTTGTACTTAACAAAAAAAAACCAGCATAGTGGCCTGTAAGATGGTTTTGCCTTCACAACACATTCATCACTCCCATAAAAACATCAAGCTGAAGGCAAAAAACCGCCTATCAAAACATCATATATTTAGCTATCAAGAGCTGCCACCCCGAACCACGTGCAAATGCGGCATGCACTTTTACGCAGCACATGCCTGATGCACCTAGGTGTATGCTCCGAGACACACGTCGCATAAACATCGCACATAACGCCTCACAACCAGCCAAATTGCATTAGGAATTAATGTCGCTGCGGCCGTAAGCTCATGCAATGTGTTTGCTGAGCCGAAAACTGTAGGTCAAGGCCCTACCATGTCGCTCACAAGCCCCGCCGCATTAGGTGCTATGGGGCCCCAAGTCACCAGTGATCCTACATTACAAGGTGGCATGTATTTGATCGAAGAATCCGGTCTCTTAAAAACACTGATGCCAACTATTCAATGAAAAACCGCCCCATGTCACCAATACATCCTACAAGGTGGTGTGCATTTGCTCCAGGGGCGCTGTGTCACTGAGCATAACAAGGTGCCTAGCATTAGTCGCCGTGTCTCAATCATGTACCACAATGGGATGTGCATGCCTCCACTTTTCAAGGGCTCGTTTTCGTGCCATAGTATGGTAAACAGCCACCCCTAATAGCCTCGCTAATGCCCACAATTGGAGGGCGATAAGCCGGAGAAGCCATAACCGAGCGGGGCTGGTCAGGATTTATGGGTGCAGATAAAGACGTGGGATAATCTTGCTGCTGCCGCCACTGCTGCTGCACGGATTAGATAATCTGGATCAATAGTGTGATCGAAATGCAATGTCGTAATACACTCAGCAGGCAGGCCATGTGGTCGACATTCGGATGTAAACAGAACACTCTTGAGTACTACTTCTGACTGAACCGTCAATGCAGTATGAGAATTTGGTGACTAATGTCGATCTTGGAAGCGAGGGGTTATAAAGTTCCCACTAAGGTGACTTGCATCCGCTAAATAAGGATGAACTCAAACCTGTATCAAACAATCTGTGATATGATAAAATAGAATCTATAACGATTGAACTCCTCAATGCTCTGTAGCATTTCAGTGGGGAAATATCTAGATTTTCCTTGTCAATGAGTGAAACTGCTTTGTAACACAAATTTCTATTTCTTACAGTGTTGTTGTACAAGCCACTATGCACAATGGGTCTAGAATTGCGTCTATTCATTATCTTTGTACGAGTACCATAGACAGGTGCTATGGTTCCGCTAGAGTTAAGAGACAAACAATAATTTAATAAACCCATATAAGCACAATGACAGCTCAATGTTATTCTGTCTACAAAAAATACCACTTGAGTCACCAAGAGGGCAAGTCAGTTCATTTGGCAAACATGACAAGCACTATAATACTAAATCGGCAGTCTTTTATGACATGCTTTTATGTGCCGTCTGCTAAAATCTTTAACACTATAGTCATAGTGGTTATGATTATTATTCATCATAAGCTTGATAAGAATACAGTAAGGAGACCTCCGACTGTTGAGGGAGTTAATGCATATTATCCTCAGCACGGTCAATAATGAAGTCCACAGTGATCTCTTCGGCGTTTAGAAGAAAACACTTTACATATCATTATGCTTCCGTAATTCTGTATGTTCATTTATTATTCATCATTTCTTTTGTTCTGATCATTATTTATGCCGGTATAATTCTATTAGACATTGCTTTGATTATGATATTCCTCAGATCTGTAGTTTGACTACCATAAATTTGCTCACATAACAAATGTAGTATTGTGATTAGCATGTCTAATAGCCTGAACTCAACGAATTAGTTTACAACACAACTGGAGCATTTAGCACATCCTTAGGCCTAACTGATTTTGTTACATCGATTATCATTTGTAATGCTTCTGACCTACAATAATTCCATTAATTAGTTCGATTATCATTCATAACAATTTTGATGTCTGCTGACGCATATCTACTTATGGTGGAAAAGCAAACACTTAGCATATCGTTATGTGTCCGTAATGGCATTATTAAAATGAGCTGGGTGCTACAATCCCTCATGGCGACATAAATGAATACTCAAGACACATAAATGCATAAATGAATGTGGTGGTGACCTCCAAGCAAGGTAGGTACTAGATGCAGCCCAATATTGGGGGTCTGGGGTTATTGTGGACATTTGATAGTGGATCATATTTTGAGCGACACAGGCTAAAAACAAAACATAGCTAAGACATGAAGTATGAACAATGCCTAATCCATCTTTCGTCTTTCAATACTTAGAGGAGTCAAATGGGCAAATTGTTTGTAACATTTTCACTGTAGCTCAAAATCAGTACTTTGTAATTCAAACATCCCGCAATAAACACTTCTAACTTCAAATTGAATTTCTCACGGCAATGCACCCTGCTCCAATACAGACTGCAAGGTGACCACCAATTTAAGTAAATGGTCCACCCCTAGAGCTTGTGTTGATCAAGTAAGGGAATGCAGAGGACTGAGCTTCCTGTGCATGCCAATCTGGCATACATGATACTTGCCCTGCCTCTTAATTGGCCCTACATGGAACCTGGCCTTGTAGACATTTGAATGCTTATGGCATTTACAGCCTCAATGCTTTGCTCAGTTTGCTGGTATTTCGTCTACAAACAAAAGCATTCTACCCATCTATCTCCCTATTAAGACAAAAACATTTTGCACTGACTTTTCGGACCAGAGGATTGGGCACAAATTTCTTCGAACATAAATTTTTGCGATACATTGACTGCTAAAAGCTATCACAGCCTTCTAAGCATGATTGTGTAGAATCAGAATAAAAGCCTTTGTGAAAAATGGAGACAATTTTTCTAGCTGAGCTTATTTCTATATCGGAAAATATAAAACCTGGAGAAACCAGTGCAAATAATTATTAACGTGCTTGTCTAATTCATTATTACTCACATTACATTACACAGCTTCTCCATTGACTAAAAGGTCTTTATCATTTTCCATAGCTGTCTCACAAAGACAAGTTTCCACCACTATAACACTTACACCAGTAGTTTTCCGTCGCATTTTTGCTCAACACTGGGACAAAGACGAGGGTGGAGCTATTTATTGGCGGAAATGAGAACTTGTGCCTGATAGCGCAATGTTTGCGCAGTGCTAACAACATAAAGTGTCCGTCGATGGCTCCGTAACTTAAGACACCCGCTGTTTACGACGAGTATTTTACACAACAGCATGCAAGATCACTTGATTTTTTCCTATCCTTTTGAGGGGATTTCATTACCAGTCACAGTGAACGCACAGTTAAACATTATGTAAAAATGGCCCAGATGAGTTTTTGGCATGGTGAATAAATGCACGACATATTAAAAACGGCTGGATTATTAAACAGACCTTTGAATTGTTCCTATGTTATTATAACAGATACTGTTTAAGCAGTAAAATGTTCGTTGAAGTAAATGCAAATAAAAACCCAGCTTGATGAGTAGGGAAACTTGTGTTCACAGAGCACCTTTTATGAGTATTAAGCAGCCTGCAAAATCATTAGTACTTCCCCATAATATTGCACATTGGTGATGAGGTAACATAAACCTGGGCAACTTCTTCACTTCCAAGTCTAACCTAATTATTCAAGCAAGAGCCCACGCTTACGTCCAGCGTATACATTCAGAAATGAATGTTGGGGCAAAGATGTAGCTCCAATTTGAGAAAAGTTTATCATACAGTCCATAGGCTTTAAGTTAGTATATCGTTCAGTAAGTATACAAAGCAAGCAACACTTTCTCAAATCTTACACTTCACTTCTTGATATGCACTTCCCCTGTGGACCTTGCAATAAATATATGCTCAAACCAACAGTCCAACACGCAACATATTTATAACAGATGCATATCGTATTAAACACTTTCAAGCAAAACTTATTTTCACATGACTCAGAAGCGTACTAGGACCCACATCATCAACACTCTGGCAACAAGTTTTACAAAATTCCCACTGCATAGATAATTTCCAACACTTTCATACCATCTTCAACCAAAGTTACTATATATATATACACTCGTAAAGAAGTTGACTGACCGTTATCACAATTGCCGCTGCCCCAGACTTAGAAGCTTTCATTTCCGCAGACATTAAATTATGAGATCAAGAGGTCATCTTCGACATGGAGAGATGGTTAACTCTTCGGTGGTTATCAGCCAGTTTGAGAGGTTAAAGAGTTAAGACAGCCACAGCAGCAGGCTTATTGATCAAGAGACGTACACCCAGCAAACATACAGTCTTGGAACTTTCTTAAGACTTGAGAAAGTTGCGAGAACACATCAGATGTTTGCAGTTTCAAGGATGATAGCTATATACCTACCGTTGCAGGTATATACTTTGTTTCATGGATCGCCTTTTGACTTGTTTTCCTAAAATTAGTTTACAAAGTATATAGCACAAAGAACGTTGGAACTTCATCTTTTGACTTCATGTTTCAAGCAATTGTTTTTGGATGTATGCAATTGATCTTTGATTAGAACCTTAACATTGGGATAAGTGGAAAATAATCTATTGACAATTATTCCCTAGTCATTCATATGTATACATCATATGGCACGAATGAAAAATATCATTAATATCATTATTATCATTATCAACAATCAATCATTAATCGGTTTGCACTATTGTCTTTGGCTGAAGACATTATCATTACTTTTTTAGTACCAGACGTAGATGTTCAAATTGAACTTAATTTTTCTCAAAATCTAGTTTCCAACGTTTTCTTTGTGCTATAGTACCCAGTAAACAATTAACCTTCTCGCAACCTCATCTAAACTTTCCCGACAGTCTACATATGTTGAGAGAACGTTAATATGCTCGCCGAGTGGATATGTTTTTATAAAAACAGTCAAACTTTGAATACACATCTCTCACAGGGTAAAAAATACATATACGTCATAAGTAGCCTATAGTGCCGGCAGCTAAAATAACATTTTTTTTGTATATTTTTTAACATTGATTATCAATAATTTTATAATACAATTGTTCATTATAGCCTATACATATACACAACAACTCTTTAAATAATAATTGTATAAAAAATAGAAAATATGACTAAATATTCGGTGTACAAACCAACGGTGGTTGTTTTTACTCTTGATAATTAATACACAAATAAAACTTCGTTATAAAGCATTTCATTTGATCACATTTGATACGTAATAGTCCCAGAGTTGGGAGTTTTTTCATATAGATTAAAATAAAGTATATCTCTCTCTGTGCTAAACTAATACTAAAACCTTTGGTAGGAGAATAAATAATAACACAATCTCAGAGGGGTTGACTGGTGGGCCGTACGGAGGACCAAAATCTACGTGAATTTGATTCACGCGAAAAAACAAGACTACGTCAAACTACTGTGAAAAAACAAAAAACAAAACAAATAACTTAAGATGATAAAATTAGCAACATTAAATAGAAGTAATAAAAAAGTAATAATTACCATAGTATAATATTATCCTAAAAACGGTAAAGAGTAGGAAGAGACATGGTGAACGATTGGCTGTCGCCTTGTTGCCGTGGGTGACTCACGACAAACATTGTTATTATGCATATCCCAGGCTTCCTTCATATCACTCGATCATTTGGGTCACTAATCCTTACAAAACGCACTTTTTGATTGTTGCTCATACTGACCATTTTCAGAATAATAACTTTTGACCCAGTTCATATCGCAGATTTTCTTACAATTAATGACCTAGATTCGTGGCCTCCAACTTTCAATCATTGTCGTGCCAATATTATATAGCCTTTTGAATTTTTTGTGACAATTATATGGATCAAATGATTAACCTTTGACCTGAGTAAGGAGTCAAACGGTTTTCATATGAGATCATCCGATCATGGTGGACAACCAATAGCAGAATTCGGGAAGTTTAACATTTTTACAAACTGTGGATATTGATTTTCAACCATGATCTTTGACTTGAAAAATGAGAATCTTTGCCTTAACATCTATACCATGCTTTGAAATATCATGATGTACATATATGAACCTTGTGTGCAATTACTTCTCTACTTATAAAAAAATGTGCTTTGATTATATTCCAATAGGTGAAATTATTACACACAAGACTAATATGATATTCATGAAACAAATCAAGACATGTGTATCACGATGTCATCAAAGAATCTCATGGATAGAAAAATAATTTCTAAATGACCAACGCTACGTACGATCTTTGGCAAAACAATAATCCTGCAAACATTGGAGACATTCATGCTTTAACTCCAGTTGATACATTGATGCTGAAGACAATTGTGAGACATTCTCAATCTTGAGAAAAGACCGCCGTCGACCGACTGGTGAGACAAAAATGGACCGTCTGCTTTTGATAAGATCTTTCTCCAACCAAAGACAATCTGTTACGAAATGGTTTCCTGCGGATGTGGTCCATTCTAGGAATCTTCTGGGAGTGAGGAAGATCTATCCAAAGACAAACAGTTTACCATGGACAGTCCGTTTCAAGCGTTCCGTCCTTTCTCACCATCATCCAATCCGAGCTGCTTTACGAGAAGATCCTGATGACCTGCTTCGGTGTCATCATGCACCCTTCCGGCGCAGGGCATACGGGATCATTCTTCTCGAGGATCTGGTTGGCACACTCCATGCACATGAGATTATGGCCGCATGGCACCAGCGCGGCAACGACATCGGCATCCTTGCACAGGATGCATGGTCGACGAGGAGGACGTGACGATCCAGATCCGGTCGAATCAGTGGGCGAGGATGACGAGGATCCCATGGAGCGCTGCTGTGTTACACTGTAGAGAGATGGCGTGGGCTGCTGGTGCTGGGCCGAGACTACTGCGGATGCCAGCATTTGCTGCTGGTACATGCTGAACATCAGGGCCATCACAGGGTCGTCAGGGAGGCTGCCGCTGCCGCCGTTGCTGCCGGCACCCAGTGGGGGTGGAGAGGAGGCGGAGCCACGCTGCTGAAGACCTCCTCGGTTGTTGTTGTTGTTGGCTAGGCCGCCGCTTCCAGGGGTGATCGGGGTGAACAGGCTGAGACTCCCGCCATCGCCGGGCAGCTCCGACCAGATGTTGTGGCAGTTGTTGGTTGGCGCGGTTGGCGATGACAGGGAGCTGATCCCTTCGTCACTGTCATACCTGGAAGAGAAAAACGAGAGAGCATCGATGAGCTCGTGGTGCTTTAGCAAGGTTTACTGATTTGCTGCTGCAAAAATTGTTTGTGTCAGGTGCAAGTGTATGTCTGAAGCTTATCTGAAAAATAGTATGAGGCTTATCTGAAAAATAATAACCATTACTTACAGCCCAAAAGCTCCGCCTCCTGAGGACGACTGAGGAAAGAAGTCCCTGGTGAAGTCTGAGTATCCTCCGCCTGGGCCGTTCTTGTAGGAGGAGAAAGCCGAGTTAGCCGATGGGGGCTTGTACAGAGAGTTAAGGAGATCGTTGTCAGCCGCCGCGGACAGGTTATCGTAACTGCCTGCATCTAGGGAGATGCCGTTACTGAAAACATACAGACACATATCCGTGTATTCATTGTGATGCAGATACGCGCATTAGTACATGAAAACATACAGCAGACATAACCGTGTATCATTGTGATGCAGAATAGATACGCGGCACATTAGTACAGGATTTAGTCACAATAAAAGCTTGATGCCGTACAACAACCATTGATATCCTTGTATTGCAAAAGAAACATGTGGAAAGTTAGTGTTATAAAATAGGAACATCATTCTTGTCAATGGACTCGAATTGATATTGCCTCCATAGGATTTCAGCCAGATATATAGTAAATTACATAGTATGTTATCGTCATGGCAACCAAAGGCAACGTAAAAGAACTAAAAGCATCTGTTCAAACTGCATCAAACTCCTACTAGATTTATTTTCACACCTGTGAAATTCTTTGCTAACTTGATTTTATGGAATTGCATCGACACATTTGATTGTGTGATGCAGAGAGTAGATATGCACATCAGTCCAGGATTTTATCCACTAATGCGTGGTCAAAGTAACGGTGTATCTATTATTCATACCGATGCTGCAAATCTACATTTTTATGCATCTATTGTTTCTTTTGTGCGCACAAATGGGAGAGGCTACAAAGTGTCCACAATAAACATGGGTCCGCTACATTCAGAGCACATCAAATATGGGAGTCACATTGCTTTCACTCACTCGCAGTGTACAAGTCTGTAGCGCGATCATAAAACACACATACACATAAATGAATACTGCCACACTAACACTAACTAACACTAACTGTTAGGGGCACATTTCAATATGACGCTTCTTTTTTACATAGTCTATCTACATGGCATGGCATAAGCATGAATGAATTGTGAAAATATTCACACAGATAAAGTTGGGGGAAATGCTATAAAAAAAACATTCATAGTAAATGCAGATGTACAGTCCTGTTTGAATAAGTACAAGTGCACATGTATGTGTCATGAATTGTAAAGTATGTCATAGGATTTGGGATTCATGTCCCTGTCTATGTTCATGATGCCTGAAAGCATTTTAGTACCACTATCGGTACTATATTTAGTAGATTTGACCCTCTCCCACACTCAAACAGCATGTCGCAATTTCATAAAAAAGTGCCATGGTAAATTTGATAAACAAAAATCTGGACGTCACTCGTAGCATGTATGAAACTCTCAAGGTAGGTGTCATTGTATGTGTCAATAGTTACCTGTGAAAGTCTGCCGTGGGGTCGCTGTCTCTTGATGTGTTGAGGTTCATAGAGTTGAGGTGGTTGACCGACCCACTCCCGCCTCCGCCATGGCAACGGCCCGTTCGCATGTCCAAATAACGCCGGATTTCATCACATGCTTTCTCCACATTCTCGGGAAGACCAGTCACCTGGCGGTGGAAATGGCACTTTAGATTAACATCAGAACATTGACAATTTTCGCTATCAGTGAGTATACATCTAAAACGTTAAAAGAGAAGATTTTGTTGGAAATTCAAAGTTCGTATTAACCATGCAAACAATTTACATTGTACATTTTTTTTAGGGGTGGGGGGTTCAAACTTCAAATATAAATTAGAATGTGTACGTCATCGACAAGCATAAATAGGTAAGTGTTAAATTCAACCAAAAACAATAAACAAAGTGATTAAAATTACCCATAATCGTGACATCCCACATACCTCAAATATAGGTTTCTTGTCACGTCCGGGGGTCACTATGTAAGTCTGTGTCTGTTGCTGAATACGCTTGATCGTCGCACCTTTAGGACCCACTACCAGACCAACCTGGAAGGGAAATATTGCGTATAATTATCGGGATATACAGCATTGTATAATGTGAAGTCTATAGACATAAGGTATTATTAGCCAGTTGTTAATTAGGAGACCTGGTAAGAGTCTTAAGGCATTGAACCTCTGTCATCTACTTTGAGTTGAACAGACATTAAATTTCTGTAGGAACTTCATTTCTGTAGGAACTTCATTTCACTTTGAAGCCAACATGACAACTAGAGGTGCGAGTAATTATGTTTGTTTTGATGCTTTGTAGCAACCATATTTGCATCTCGCTTCAGGGCACTTGTTTACAGTGTGATACAAATCAAATATTCATAATGCAGACTTCTCGATGAGCTACAACAACACACCTACATCATCATATAAATTCCAGCAAATCTGCGTACGAAAGGTGTCACTTACTGGGTGGGTTAAATCAAGGTAAGAAAACCTTGCACCAAGACAAATTCACCAGAATGAGTTTATCACTCATTTCATGCCAAGCCTGACATTAATCATGTGTGTTCATCGTTTTGTGTTGCATACAAAATTTACAGATTTCTGTCATGTTTCATTTGCTTATGATGCATTGTCAGAGCAGTTACATCAAGAAAGAGGTGTTTTCTTTTGAGAACATTGAGGACAGAGTGTCCTAGCAGAACTGAACACCACTGTGTACTAGGAACTGCTAGCATTGCTAGCATTTGGATCATCATTTAAGTATTTCACGGGACTTAGGTTTTACAGAACTTGACACTAACTAGTACCTGAGTGCCCAGGGGTAAGTAAAACTTCACTCAGGGTACATCTAGGTGTAGGCCCGATTGGGCATGCCATCAGATGACTTCAAGCATTAAGTAATGTTTCAGGGCAAGTACAAATGAAATCAGGGCAACTGATATTCAAATTCGCAAGTAAGAACAAATGTTTGTGTCAAAGCTCTGTGAAATCTGATCTGTTTTGCACTATTTTAGAGACTGTTTTCCTTTACAGACAAGATGTATCCATTCTCAAGTTCACAAAACCCCATTGTTTGCCCTTTAAGTTATTTAATTTTAAATATCAGAAAATTGCATGCAAAGTCATAATTCCTATAAAAAACTCATACTGACAACTTCAACAAAAAAGACATGCCAGAAATGCTTAAATTTTGAATGAGACACAGATTAAACAAAGCATATGATATATGGCGGCATTGGAATGCCCAAGTGATGCGCAAATCTTTCTGGGTGCGAGTTTTTACTCAGAAAATTACATATACTTTGCGTTGCACTGAGCTTTAAAAGAACATTGCTTAATCAACTACTGTATTTTTTATCAAAGCCAACTTCAAAGTCATGACAAAAGTAAAGTCAGTACCCCATATAAGTACAATCTTTTTCTTCAAGTCTATTGCATATCTCATGCTCTCATATCTCATATCCATATACATGTATTAATAATTAAAGAAAAAATAACACAGCGAAAACCTAGCAGCCGACCAAACTGTAGGTTCGAATAGATATCTTAAAGTATTCTTCAAATTAAAAAAAAATAAACCTTTTTTTCGATGCTAGGTATCAACACCAAAATCAATAGCCTACCATATACGACCATCCAAGTGCCCAGTGCTATAATAGTGAAATTTTCTCAAACTGGTGTGTGGCCTATTACCACAATAGTGCAATTACTATATAATTCTTAAGGACATTTAAGAAAAAGGGGGGCTGTTACATGAGGGCGGGCACTTGGATGGTCGTATACGGTAATAACTCTGATCACTGCTAACCTCCTTGAGCGGCACTGGGAGCTGTGCTGTGATGTGTCCAGGTGACGTGGGGGCCAGAGAGCTGCTGCTGCTGCCCGGGTTCACACAGCTGCCTGGGGACGTGGGCGAGCCGGCACCGCCGTTATTGTTCCTGAAAACACAGCAGCCAACACGGCTAGAACAGACGAGAATCTGTGCAATTTCTACGTTATTCTTGCCGACAAAGCACAGCAGGGAAGATGGCTGTTATTTGCAATTTCTAGCATTACCCATAAATGGAAGAAAAACGTTTTTATGACTAAACAAGGTCTTCATGACAAATTTTAATTCCAAATTGATATTCATTTAATTTACTTTAGAAAACTGTAACTATTGTTTAAGCTAAAGCTACCTGATACAGGGTTCCCACAGATTTTGCATAATAAATTTACAAAATTCAACATTCCAATGACTTTTCAAGGCCGATTTTCATTTTTGCAAGAAATTTTTCTAGATTTCTCAATTAAACTTTTGGAAGATATCCTGTTTATGAACACAAAGAAATTTATAATCTCTCCTCAAACAGCATTTAAATTACCAGTTTAACAAAAATTCAAGCCCACAATTCAATTACAAAATTTCCTTTTTTCCTTGAAAAAACATGAATTTCAATGACTTTTCCACACTCCGTGGGAACCCTGGTAACCACTCTCACTACCACCAAGAATAATAATAACAAAGGTCACGCACTCTGACCTCCGCGACGCTCGGATCTGTGTGAAGTGCTCGGCGGCTGACAGAATCTCCTTCTTAGCCTCTGCGACGTCCTCCTTCCTTCCCGTCACCACGAACACCGGCTCCTCAATGCGCATCGGCGTCTTGATGTACGTGTTGGTCTTGGCGCGCAGACCCTTGATCTTGCAGCCTGGAAATAGCAGAAGATAAAGGCTAAATTATCATATTGATTTTTATAGCTTGCACACGTTGTTGATTCTATGTATTTTGTGAACACTAGCTCTTGACCTTGACATAATGAAATGTCTATCCATTGGTGAAATTTTTCGTATGTGCAGTTAGTTCACAAAATTCAAAAAACAGTTTACATGACTACAAATTCTTAAGAATGTTGAAATATTTCTATCAAATTCGCTAAAAATATTTTTGAATTGTCACTTGGTCATCTAATGTTGATTGATCATAATGGTAAACATCTGGACATTCCCAATGTACAGCAACTAAAAGGCTGTAAATGTTATATAGAAGTGTATATTCTATGGACGTATTTTTTTTTTCAACACGCTTGTAATTACAAGACAGAGTGGCTAATAATTTTCATTTGTGATTATGTAATTTCTTCTTTATACATCCATTATAGAACGGTCCTATCTGTGTGAGGCAGCTGCTTTTGTCATTTTTCACTTTATACTTCGCATATTAAAATGACAGTGGTGTATCACGGTTTGGAGCTGCGCTTGAGCTTTGGGACAGTCAATCTATATGTCATAGTATGAATCATAAAGTTCAGGTCTCGTGCGACATTACTTTGTGGACAAAACAGTTGAACCAGAGCATGACTTAATAAGGTGGGCTAATTCATTACTAGACGTTCACTGGTTCAATGCTTGAACAAAGTCAGAAGTCACAGTGCATAATGATGAATACAGCAGGAGTTGATTTAGTACATGGCCCATGCGAGATAACATTGACCTCTCAGTATGTAACAGCAGGTATTAAGTACATGTACAGTATTGTAAAGCAGCAACAAAACATTAGTCCATCATCATCAATACTCACTGGTCACAGAGAAAGGTTTTGCTGTACTAAGGGACCAAAGAACGCTGCTCGCTGCCATTCATTGATGGATAAAATATGAAAATGTGATCTTTTGATGTAATGCTAGGGGGAATAGTATCTCCCTTTTTCATCTGTATTGTTACGTGAAATATTGTAGAAAATTGCTTATTCTATCTAGACTAGCCCCAGTCATTCACATAGATGACATCATGCAATTAATTTTCAATCCCGTAAAAACAATTACCTTAGTTCATAACCTAAGCCAGCATCTCATAATGACAAAATAAAAAGTGATTTGATTCTAATAAGAGCATTAATCTTATCAATATAATGAATCATTTTCAAAATTATGAATTGTTATGCATTATTACTGTTAAAAAATTCAAACTCGTTATTTTGACTTTTCTTGAAAATATATATTAAAAAAAACCTGCATATTTGATTTGAGCTTAAACTAATATTATGCCCACCAGCTTGTATTTAAAAATATGCATGCTAGAAACATTCATAACCATCTTGACAGCATTTCAAATTTTTCCATTGAAACTCAGTATCCGTCAACAAGAATTATATATGTTTTCTATGATTTGCATAACATTGAATAGAAACATGGACAAAATAAATCTCTAAATGTTTATGCTGCTGGATTGACAATGATAATCTTATACTAAGTCTATTTGACGTAAATATGGATGTTGGCTGTATTAAAGCCATATCATGACGACAACCTCACTAAGTTTCTAACTGTTTATTCTCAATTGTGTTGTAACTATGCAAATCATTTGATGTTAACAATGATACATAATTCTGTAAACATCGCCTATTCTTTCCGCACAAATTAATGAACACCGTTTGTGCTTGTAAATGAATCAATCTAGGCTAAGAAGGTATAGATTTCTCCTCACACATAGTTGGGTTTAAATATATATATTCCGGGCTAACCTTTCTAGCGAGTTTTGATAGTTGAGAATTTCTGTGACGCTTCTTACTGCATTTAATTTTCTTTCACTTTGTAATTCAACTGATTTATAATTTCTAACACGATTTCTCAAGTATTTTAACAATTTTAACAAATGAGACTTAAAAAAGAAAAATGTTTGTTCCATACTACAAGAATAATAGAGAAAGGCACTTAAAATATTCTTAATTTTAGTCTCATAGCTATGAACGCATAAAAGTGTCAAATTTACGTGTACAAGTCCACACGAGACTGAGGAACATGTTTTAACAAATGACATCATAATTCAACTACTAAAAAAAGTATGTCTTTAAAAGGGCACATTATGCTCATATAAGGAGGGACACTTGAGCAAAAATATCATTCTGCTATACAGATCCATATCTAGAGCACCTAACAAAAAAACCCTGCCACATCAATAAAAATAAAGACGTGTCTCTCCGATAGCAACCCAATGTGCAAAGATCGACATCAAACGTCACGGAACAAAGCTTCGTAATACCATTACGTTAACGGAGAAATACTAATTAGTGGCTGTGCGGAGCTGACTGCATCAAAGACTCTCAGCACACAGAGGGTAGAGAAGCTGCCGCATCGTTAATAGGACTTGAACGTGTTCAGGAAGGCGTTATAGCAGATTATTTAATATCGCAGTATTGATGTCAAGCAGACAGCTTTTTGCACCTTTTACCCTCTCTCTCGCTCTTCATCAATATTCTTATGGAAGTGCATTAAAAGCAATCAAGATATAGCCAGTTGATGTTGCTCAAAGTTAGTTCTGAATAATATGTTCTAACTAGTATCAAAGAGTTTTTGAAAGGCAGGGTCAGGTGAAAAGGAAAGAGAAGCAAAAAGTGACATCATAACATGCATGAGAACGAGTCACAGGTGTTACGTGACATGTGCCTCTCCCTCATTATGGCTAACACAGGCTCAGAGCATTGCACCGCTTGTCAGACTCTACATGTCGTTTATTGATCAACGACTCTTAATTTAAAAAAAACAACAACACATAACTAGTCAGTAATTAACTGATGAAAAAAGTCACATGTTGCATGGATTTCAAAAACAATTCTAAATTTGCTTATGCCCAAGAATATTTAAGCTTAACTTTTTTGTGTATGTATGTAACAGTATCTGAATGGACGAAGTCAAGACAAATTTAATTCCATACATTATAATTATTTACATATTTTATATTCATGCTAATAAAATACTGAATCTGAGGAACAGCATTTAGACTCTGTAATTTTGGTTCCTTTATGTACTACCATACTTGGACACCACACCCTCTACCATGGGATGCAATGCAGTAGATCGTAGATCATGACCACACATAAAAACACACCCATATAAAAAAGCTATCTGGATAAATTATCGATCTCTGGCAATTTTTGTGCCTAGTATAAGATGAGCTGAAGCAAAGAAACACACGAGATGAGATGATATTGATTTTGTGGCAACAAGAGGGTTACAACAGTAAACAAAGATTGGCTGCTTCCTTCTCCGCTCAGAATGACTCAAAATGAGGTCGCATGTCTGCAAACTGCAGAGGAATGCTGCGGAAATTAGATTTGCCATGTAGATTCTCACGAAAAGTGTTTGTGAGCAATCTTAATCAATAAGAGGGTTTGTAATACATTCGGAATATAGTATTTCTACTATGGTAGACATTTATAGTAATAATTTGGCTCTTTGACCTAAAGAAAAATAACAGAAGAAATGAAAAATATATCTTCAAAATTGATACTTTACTGATCGTACAATGTACGGCATCTCTCCACACGAGGCAATCAAATAGGAAAATATCAGCATTTTGAGTGCAATAATTCTAATATCACAAAGGTAATCAATGGTATTGTTCGAGTGTACTCAATATGGATAGGGGTAACAGTACATTGAGGTTCAATCTTACGAGATTCACTGAATTATATAACTACTCTCCCAAACTACTACATTTGCAGATAGCGAGTATGAAGTTGAAATGAATCTTCCTTATGTTACATTATCTACTTGTAATTGCCGCATGAAGCAAATGTTCAAAAGCATAAGTTCTTTATTCTTTTTCACCAATTAGTAGTGCCGATGTAATAGTGCTGTTGAGACGCAATAAAAGATAAGCATTCTAATATTTACTGACAAACAATTATATTTAGAAATATACCAGGGATAAAACTGGTATGGGATCATTCACAAATGATGTCATCGCATTTTATGCCATTCCTGACCCCCCTTGTTATCATGCGTCATTTTACTCTCATTCATACCGCTCGCCCCGCCCGGTCCTTACTACTACTACTATACTACTACCCATATAAATGGTCGTGAAGGAATAAATTTCATAACTCTCTTTTATTTAAGCCACCTACGAGAGAAAAGGTGCTACAAAAGTACTCTAAAAATTTCATAGGCAAACTGGGACATTTGATTAAAATTAAACTCCACTCGACAAAATGAAACACTGGAGTGAGTTAAAACGGATTATTGAAAAATTTCCAGCTATTTTAAGCATAATAAACTTCAGCAACAAAATAGACTTCCAAGCACAACCACTTCCAATGCGACTTCTGTGAAAAATTTGTCACTTTATCATGGCGTACGAAAAGCAATGAACCTATCAGAAGTTGGAATTATTCGCAAATTGAAAGCAATGAACTGGATTTAAAATTCCATGCAGGCCAGTGGTGGCGAATAACTCAATTTATAATTCTACGTAGACGTGGCCTGTATCAGTGCATTGCGAACATAGAGAGCTCAATCTGTCTTCATAGGGGCAAAAAACCCAGTTGTACGCATCTCAATGAGTCCGGAATGAACATGGATCCTTAGGGATCGACACAGTATTGTGTGGGCTGCTGCCAAGACTTCCTGGCCAGCTGAGGTAGATAGGTGGCGCTACCAGCTAGGCTGGAAAATCTGACAACAGTCATGTAAGGCCAGTGTCATGTCAGTTTTATGCTTCAACATTCTACAGTAATGAAAACGAAACCCTGTTTTAAAAAAAAAAAACTTTATGAACAATGATTATTAGATCTTGCAATATGGTAATGGAATTTTGAAAGTCACATTGGTAATATGACATATTACATTGCTCTGTTTCCCTGGGAAGGAAAACTGTTCAAATTTTAAAATTTTCGATATATTATCGATATATTATATTTGTAAGTAATCAGATGCAAGTTTTTTTCACGAGCGATATGATGTTCGAGTAATGATTATTATTTATGATGGTAACGATGGCCTCAATAAATAGTTTAATTCTTTTTTTCATTGGTTGCACATTGCGCTGGGACAAATGTCTTCAAATTTTCATGTCTATTAATCTGTTACAAATATCACCAGTTACTTACGAATGTGTTCCTTCAAAACAAAATATAATTGTTCTAAATCAAAATTTTTACCTACAAAAAAGCAATAATATTCTGAATGATTATTATATTCTTGATGGTTTAGGAAACCACTTTTGTGCATTCTTCACCAACTTCCCTCATCCTCTTTCCTATTATTCAAATTATCAAGTTCTTACACATCTATTAGTAAAACACATACTTGAAAAGCCACTACATTCCACTATTTTAACTCCAGATTATCACTGACTCAAATGTAAATTTCTAGAATTGAACACCCTATGGAAAAGAAGGGATCATAAGGAAGTATATGGCCCAAACCAACCCCGCTGAGATGGTGGTGCACAGTTTGTCACGAGGCGATGCTTAATCACATTAGGCACAAGGTCGAGCCCCATCCTACTACAGTGTATTAATAATTGATTTCTACTGCGAACACCCGGTGGTTTTAGCTCATATTACTGTAGTTATTATTGTTATAAATGTTGCCACTTGATAGATATTCTCCAATGTAAAAAAAAATAGCGACTGTCATAACACATGATCGACATGTTATTGCTCCAAAAAATGGAATATATGTGTTCGACCAGTCAAAATTCAGCGATAACATAATTAATATCATGTACAATTATTATTTCAAGTCTAGAAAGTGCTTTGCAATTACAGTGGTGGAAATGGCAATTACTTGACTATGATAAAAAATTCAGAAAAAATATGAATTTGTGGGAAGCCATAACCAAACTGTCTTACAACCCAAATAAGTACATGAACAATTTTTACCAGATCCACTGGAATATAAATACAAGTCTTATTATATTACATACAATTTTTGACTAGCTTTGCATTGGTTTGCAGCTGCGCGCTTGTGGTTGAGGTTACTGCTTCATGATTGAAAGGTTTCAAGTTTAATAACTAGAAAGGCAGAATTTGGGTGACAGCAAATTCATCATCAATGTAGAGTGTTGGGTTATCTAATGAGTTTTGAAGTCAGTAAAAATCAGATCCAGTATAAAATAGTATGATTTGAAATAGAACAACACTCTTGCGGGACAAATTTTCCAATGCAGTTCCAATGGTATTTTAATGTATTCAATTTAAAATGCTAAAATATGCAAATTCCAAACATCACACTTTTAAAATATCTCAAATGATTTTAAACTAATATTTGTTCATGGTTGTAAGTTTTTTTTTACAAATCAAGATGTCCATTTCAAAACATTTAGGAGAAATGTACAGTATACAACCATCCAAGCGCCCAGGGCATTTGGATTGAAATTTTCTTGAACCACGTAATGGGCACTTGCTCAGATGTGAGACTGAATAAATATGTGATTAATGAAAAATCAAGACAATTCATGAGCAGCAACATTTACGGTATGTTCCAACTGGGAAATTGCAATAAAAAGCAATGTAATTTATGGAGAGTAATGTACAGAGTAAGTGCATCTGTAAACTGCTAGAGTTTCCTTCATTACAGCTTTCGTTGAATTACAGCTTGCACCACTGTATATCATCAAATTTGGTGTGACAAATTTCTTAAGCCCTCGTGTAGGCAATTAGGCAGGAAACCATGGTGATAATATGATCTTTGGGAAGATGTCTCCAGTGGTTTCTAAAAGCTGATAAAAGATGTCTGTTTGTCTCTTCTGTTTTCCTTTCAACAAATCATTGCAAAAAAGCATCCAGATATTTTTGTTTACTAGTATTAAAATTAAAAGTAAAAAAAAAATAAAGTTATTCATTATAGATATTTCTGGTTATCATCAGATTGATGAAAGGCACTTATAACATGATTGAGGATCTTGTAGGATTATCCCTGTATTCCATAGCATATTTTAGTTTGAGATTTCTAGTGTTTCAATTTTATACATGCTGTTATACATCCACTTAGGAGATGGGGGGTTTCGGTCAAGTTTCTTAATTCACCTTTTATTTTTTATTTTTTTGTTGGGGAGGTTTGAAGATTTTCACATGCACTAGAACTTTTCATATCAATATTCCATGATTTACTACATAGATGTGGCTATTAAAAAGGTGCAGAGCAGAAGTCAACACTTTTAATATTAATATTATGATTTGACAGGGAGGGCTCTACGTTAAAGATTGTCCCATTGTCCTGGACCACCGTTTTTAAAATCAAGACAACCAAAAGTTGGAGGGTGGTTGTTCTGTGGGACAACTAATTTCAAATTTCAAAATAAAAGTAATGCAATACGTGGATTTCAAAACCCTGTGTCTCCTAAGTTGAATTGAGAATTGTTTTCATTCGCCAACATATCAAGTAACATAAAATGTATTAAATGTGGGTATTTAGAGTGGGCTCCTACAGGAGCCCACGGCATCCAAAGGGTTAATGCATGCGAATCAATTTTTTTATTTTTTTATAAAATTCGTTCAAGAGAAAAAAATTCATATATGTGTACAAATATTTTTTTCTTAACATTATGATTGATATAATAATAAAATAAGCTATATAATCTATATAGCATAAACAGAGCGCAAAATAAGGACAACCTCATGGTAAGTCAGGACAACCAAAAATTGGATGACGGTTGTCCTGTGGGCAACTCTTGCCAGAGTTAATGTAGAAGCCCTGTTTGAAGTCCTCATATAACAAATATTATTTTATGGCATACATAAATGTTATTTGAATAAATGTCGCAAAACACTGTAAGATGATATTTCCACTTTAGGGGAGTGGGGGGCCAGGTGGGGTGTCAAGAAAAAGAGAGCAATGTTCCACTTTTGTGGAGCGAGACAAAATGCACATCATCCCTAATACAAAGCCATCTGGATGTGTGCATTATCATCCCTAATAAAAACATTGCTCTATTACCACACATGATCTGTCACTGATACGCAAACAATTGACCCAAAACGACCAATACATTTCAATCAGATTTGCATCAAATGACCGACGACACCTTGTTTAGTTTCATCACTGCGAGTGTCCAGTTTAAATAATGCCTGAGGCAAGCTCTGAGAATTGATGCCAATTCTCCTCACACTAGCAAAAACAACCCTTGAACCAGACATATGCTGGACATAACTCTCAACTAAATCCTTTCGAACTCAACCCTCACTAAATTTTAACCTCCAACTTACTGAGATCATCTTTATAAAGACACCAAAATATCAACCTTTTCGGAGGTCCCGATATTCAATAGTATAGTGACAAACAATTTTTTTATGACCATGTTTAGTCATATATAGGTAATATATTCAAGATTCTAAAAAAGATCCTTATAAAAACCATCATACATTAAATACAAAATAATTTAGTATATAGCCCACTGCAGTCTAGTTACCAGTTAGTTACTGGTTACCAAAGTGGTTTACAAGGAGGTTCTACTGTACAGTAAGCACAAAAAAAATGTTGGGGATGAGAATACTGACTAGAATTTCTGTCCTGTGAAATATTCATAATCCCCTATATTGCAACATTGTAGTATTTATAATCCCCTATATTGCAACATTGTAGTATTTATATTTAATCCTTTCACACCAAATGGCAAATACTGTTTTTTCAAAGTTCAAATGCAAATGGAATAGTAAAACCAGCAAGTGGAATTTATGGCCTCAATAATCAAAGTAATTTGTATTAGTTTCATTTCTTATATATTTAATAGATGATTATAATATATTCCCTTTATTTGTAATTTTTCAAAATAGCCTGCTGTGACAACACTAAGCAAATAAAGCAAAGCCTACAAGAGCAGCATTCTGAGCGATTCAAAAAAGATCCATAATCAGTCATGGAGTCTTCCTTGGAGACCTTACAAACTGGAGATAGATAATTGGCAATATCAAGATAAGTTGGTTTTATAACAATTGTTCTGAGCTATGGTTGTCTCTCTGTAACTAGAGATCAAAACTTTGGTCAAGGATGCCAATGTAAAATGGTTTTAATGCATCCACAGTAACATACATTTACATAGGCACACTTCAAAGCCTTCATAAACTTTGTAAATAGTGACCACAATGACCAGTTAAGCAAAAACTTGAAAGCAGTTCAATTGATCAGTGAAGTGGGTGAACAAATTATCAGTGATGACAGCCTACATGATAAATCATGACATCAGAAACAAGAAATCTCATGTTCCCTGGTGCATGTGTGGAGCATAGGGAAGTGGGTTCAACTTGACAACTATGACAAAACAAGCTGCTGAACTGCAACAGGGAACAAGAAAATATTTTCATCAAAGTTTATTTTTAAATTTCTACCCAACCTACAGGGTTAAACATAATGATAGACTTCTATCAAAACTAGCTGGTCTACCAGCTTTTGCCAGTGGGTAGTCTGTCTGATTTTGGCTGGTGCATTATGTACAAGTTGCATTATAATCTATTATTTAAAAATAAATTACTCTTGTCTGAAAATAATTTGAATCATCAGGCTTACTTTATTTATAACAAACACATAAATATGCAATATGTCATAATGGCACTCATCTGAATGCCGGGTTACCAGATTTTTAAACTTGGTAGACCTGATGTCTACTGCCGTTTCGGTCCTTATATCCGACCCTGACCTAAATATCCCCAGAAAAGGTCATTCAAGTTCACCATTATTGACCTCATCATTAAATCATTATTTTGACAACTAGTGTCATGATGTAAATCAATAATCAAAATTTAAAATTCCTGTTCTGGAGTCTGGTAAAAAGCCTGCCATGAATTGATCATTTTTTAATAAAATCCTGACTGAATTGTTAGGATACATGTCCAGATCATGGATTTTTCTGTATTCTTTTTCACTCATTCTAACAATTTTATTTCATTTGAGACATCCAAGTTCCGTTTGAATATCTAAACTGCTAACTAGTAGTCCCGTCATAGTTCTATTTATGCTATGGAGAAGTAATTCTATTGGAATATATATGTCTATATAAACACTGATGGAAATAGTATCATCCATCATTCATCAGTCAGTCTCTGACAGACTGCATATGGACATCATTTTAAACATTTTATTTCAAAATGAAAAAGTAGCATAATCAACAAGTACATAACTAAATGTCAAAATAAAAATATGCCTGAACCATTTCACTGAACTTTATGATATATACCATGTTCAATTATAGAAATATACTGGTATGTATGGAGAGATTTCATTTATTAAAAAAAGTAGGCCTAGCTAAAGTGGAATATGTTTTTTAATTTAACAACAATGTCTTTAGACTTTATCTATGAAACCCTTAGTTATTTTGAATATGATAAAGTTATCTGTCACTGGCAGATCCAGATTTTTTCTTTAGTAGACAATCAGGTGCAAATCCTGGGGTTCAGACACCACTAGTGCCATAGACTTAGTGGTGGCATTTAACCTGCTATCATTTTACACTAAGTGTCACAAAGTGAATTATCCTTTAATTTCATGTTAATTATTTTCAGTGCCTTTTAGTCTTAGAAATGTGGGGTCAAACCCAGTCTAGAGATCTGCCAATGAAGGACTGGAACTACCAAGTTGAAGATTATGTATTTATGAAGTTTTGTGCTTACCTTGTCTACCAACAATTTCGGCCACATGCTCTGAACTTGGAACGTGAACACTTTCTGTGTAGTTAGCACTTTTTCTAGGCTGTTCGTTGTCGAATGTGAAATTTGTGGTGGTGTTGTTGTTGTCATGATGGTCATTTGGCGACAGTCCCAAATTTGACAGTTCCAACGCTATCTGTTGGAGCACCCTTTGGTTTTCCAAGTTTGTGCCGTGTGAGTTCATGTTTAAGCTTGCAGGCATCACAAATATTCAAGTTACAAATTACAAATCATTCACTACAAACATAAAAAGTAGATATTAAGCTTCAATGCTTTGTTTTCTGCTGTGTAATATGTATTAGCAATTTACTAGAATACTCAATTAAAACCCATGCATCAGTCCTTCAAGCCACCTAGACCAAGACTAGATCTATAAATAGAGTGGTTTTCTGTTTACATTTCCCCATTCACATTTCTTCTCCAAACATCACAGAAATTAATTAGGTACAACATATATTTAATCACATGTACACATTCCAACACAATATATTGGTCTACAGAACGATCTAGGACTGTATTTAAAAGCCCTTATATAAGCAGAAAAGAAAACATTAAAGATTAATCTATGGTTGACTACTAGGAGCGTCGTATCCTGTATCAAATGAATAATATCGCTAAAATCCGATTGTATGAAATGGAGCTAAAATCCAGAATAGATCTCCTACCACTTGGTTATTTCTCGACCTTCAGCGATCTGTATGCTTTGATTCCGACGAGGCAATACACCAATATGGAAAATCTGTGACGTCATAAGACCACAATCCACCGTGACTCATCGCTGATTAGTCAAACGCAGCAAGTGGGAGGAGCAAAGTGCGAAGATTGACAGCGTTAGGTCCATTTGCGAGGGGCGACTCTTTGCTCAACATTTCTAAATAATTATTAAATACCTCGATGGTATCCTCTCTTCTGTATATGATATGAAAGCAGATGATTCTTCATTCATATGAAATATTAGAAATCTACAAGTTTACTGATGAAGCATTCCAACGTAACCCTTATAATTTTCCCATAATTTGACAACGACTTAACCCCACTTCCGCATTGAGCAAGTGGACCAGCCCAGAATAACACGTGTTTTTTGACAGAAATCCACACGTGCATTTATTTACAATGTACAATGTATAGATATTGCAACATTGTTGCAATTTTTCTACTAAACGTCGACTTTTAGTCTCCATTTGTGGAGAAAATCAATTCGTTTGCTGACAGGTATCGGATTTTGACACGAAGTGTGCAAGCTTACGTCGAATCAACCACGCAACGTCGGCGTCGAATCGGAATGTCTACAGGACACTTTTTTTAAATGGACAAGTTTAAATGGCCACGTTGTTCGAGATGTTTAATATTTGTTAAATTTAAATGTCCTCGTATTTGTATACACGTGTATGACATTTAGATCGTTCAGTTGCGAACACACATGTGTCCATTCTACATGTTTGGTCAATATTATCATCTCAACAGAGGTCATAGAGTTTATGCATGGCTAGGGGCGTCATGACAAAACACTGTCCATAATTATGAAGGATTTTATAACAAACAGTGAAGGCTCAATATTAAATATATTTTTAAGAAATAATGAAAACTAAAACAAAAATAGGCATGAGCTATCGATATAGAATCAATAGTATCTTTATGTCAATCGCTAAATATAACAAACCTTTTAAGCAACATTGTTTTCTGTCTATCCTTTTCTTGTCACCAAGGATAGACAGACAAACGCTAGAGGCAGAGGATAGACAGAAAGTTATTGTTGTCTATCATGTTGCGAAGTGCGAAAATCGTGGTCAGCCAGCATGACAGTTATTAAGAGAAAATGTTAGTAATATTGTAATTAACAAGCTTGCTTGTGAACTTGTTAATAAATCAGTATATCGCAATCATATCACTTCATGATTCAATGTGCGTAATGTGGGTACTATATTAAACAGACTAAACTTATCAAATGTTTGCAAATTTATTTGATTTTGATATCACAGAAGGTCTCATTGTCAGTTATTTTCGTCTTTCTGTTTGTATGGAGACTTACATTTGGAATTTAAACTTTGAAGAATAATTTATTTGTGATTTATTTAAAGTTTTTTCCATCGTTTTAATACATAAGTGTTCTGAGGGAAATAAATTTGTTTTCAATTATTCAAAAACATAATTATGAATTCAAAATAACATATTGATTAAGAACAAAATACACAGTGATTGGTTCTAAGATACATAAAAATGTGTAAGATAACAGTTAGTTTTATATTTCTAATGATAAATATCATAGACAGATCCGGGGGCACCCCCCCCCCCCCTTGCCCCCTTTTCCCACCAAAATACTTTATTTTCGTAGGGTTTTTGGCATATCCGCAATCGGCGTCGCGTACGAAATCCACAAAATCCCTTGAGTGCGCCCCCCCCCCAACCCTTTTTCAAAAACCTGGATCTGCCATTGAATATTAACGTATATCCAGTACATTGTGTGTATTTGTCACCAGAGTAAAATAATTCAATGTGATTATTTGTAAATCGTGATTTCTAGATTATTGATATGACTTATAAAAATGGGTATTTGCATAATTTATACATGAAGTCGGAAAAGGGAACATTAGTTTAGTTATTTAGAAAGAAGTGTAGATTCATAACGTTAAAGGCAGTGAATATTCTATAAGGTATTAATTAAGTCCTAGTGTGATGGCTACCCTAGATATGGCTCCTTGGTGGAATTCAGGTTTACTGTTCATTGTACTGTTAATGAGTCCTCAATTTGAATATAGCTTCATTTGTCTGTAATCTAACCAGGAAGTTGTTTTTGATTGGCTGGATTTAGTTAATTTTGCATTATAACAAGTACCTAAGTGGTCCTCGTTAGTACATTGGTTAGCATGCACGACCAACAAACAGGATTTGCCTGCGTTGTGAGTTCGCAGCCCGTCCATGGCAGACTTCATGTCGCCAAACCGCTACGTCGTGCATCTGCCACTGTACTGCCGATCTCCACACACTGTCGAGTATATCATACAAGACAGTTGCGACGCCAAGCCCGAGGCATGTCCCTTGTAGAGGAGAGCCACCCCTCTGCACTCTAAAGAACTCAGGTAGCTTGAAAACAATAGCTAGTGTGATCCCTCCAAACACCCTTGGCTCAGTTGGTTACCTAACCTGCCAAACAAAACAGGACCACATTGGAAATAAGCAATGCATATATATGTACACGTTCATGTCCTATCATAGGAACATTAATTCCTGAACAAACTCAATCAATCAGTCTATCAATGGTAGACTTTGTTTAGTATTTGTAATAAATTACTATTACTATGTTCAAAGGCTTATTTGTTAACTACTGCGGGTGTTTCTGGGGTAGGCAACTGGCGGCAATGTCTTACACCAGCTCTCCACATGTTTCTATCTAGGTCTGTATTAAGGAGGTTACAGTCCTCCATTTCCGACTTTACACATTCCAACCAAGTCTTCCTTGGTCTGCCCTGTACCAGACACCTAGGGAGGGGGATTTCCATGTCCACATTTAGCAGATGTCTAAATAAGGCTTGCATAGTATCTGCTAGTATGTTACTTATATTGTACATAATAATATGTCACAATAGTAAAATATATCAAATCAAAAAAATTGATCATAATGCAATCATAACTAAATCCAGCCAATCAAAAACAACTTCCTGATTAAATTACTGACAAATGAAGCTACTATGGAAATTTGGTGAAAATATCTAATTTTGCATAGCTCCGCTTGTTTCAATAGTATTAAGTGATAAAGATATTAAGTGATAAAGATATTAGCACATAAATCCAGGCTAAAAAAGATGCTCTGGATCCCCTTGTTATTGTATGGTTCACAATCCTGTCATATATCATATGAGTATAAATGGTGTTTGTATCTATGATATAGCACATATATTCCCATCCCGCCATGTAACGATGCTGGGGAACATGCTATTAGCCATCAGATTTGTTTTTTTAATATGAAAGTTAATTTCCATCGAACTGTTTGCTTGTAGCTTTGATTGGAACATGCCGGGTAACTATAGGTATCTAAACATTTTCTTAATATCATGTGTGTAAAAAATTACTTAAACTGACTTTCGACCAAACTATTTGCTTGTAGCTTGGAACATGACAGGTTACTATAGGTATCTTAACATATTCGTAGAATCATAATCTGTGTAAATCAATTGACTTGCAACTTCATATGAGATGAGTTGTGTTGGGTCTAGTGTGAGCATAGCATGCGAATGGATCTGCCCCACATTCGAGGAAATGTGAATTTAAGGGCCTGAGTACGTAGATTGACATTTCAAATACACATATTTATATACCCTAGTGTGGTAGGGATTGTCTGTTTACGAATGCTGAAACTTCAGTAGGGTTTTGTTGGCCTGCCAAAACAAACCTACCCCTTTTCGAGATCGATCACTGCAAGCCACCCACAGCATTTCAGGAGATTTGTTGTCGCAAAGACATATTCAACAGTCTTTTTTATGAGTGACTTTAGGTTTTCATCAATGGCAAAATCATTGATGCAGGTTTATCTGTGGAGTCCATTTGCATGCCATGGTCACCAAGAGACCAATAACACAACAACCATTTGGACGATGGATGGCAATTTTGTAGGCCAAAAAACGACAGGAACTGGTCATTTGGGCTTGTATAAATTCCACTCATTTAATGGGTATGTCCTTCGAATGATCAAGCTTTTCAACAGTCACAGTCTGTCTCTTAAGAACTTCAATTCTAAAAAGATATTCAAGACTATTAAAGACTCATGAAGACGTCATTTTACTCTATCCTTTCTTCATTAGTTTTACCCAACATGTACAGCGGAATTAGTGGTGTATACTGCTAGTTTGCCAACCTTAATAAATTTGTTAGGTTATTTTACCACGTAATGGATGTGTTGCTTAGAAATAACTGTAACTTTATTCATGAGAAAATTTGGAGTAGCTATTAGCTATGACTGCTAAAATAGTGAGAATCACTTTAAAATAAATCAATTTTAGGTATTCTTTATTTCAAGTTCACTTCCATACACACAACAAATTGAGATTCACATTGCATAACAAAATTAAAGGGCATTATAATATTAGTGATAACCTTATTTTAACAAATGGGCAGGGTGTATTTTTTTATCTGTGCACCCGTAAGCATAAATGAAAACAGAATCTAAAAAACACATGTGATCCAGTTCGCCATGACCCAGGTTGTAAAGTGAAAAATCACCTTTTGGGGCATTTAATTATTTATTTTTGAATGCGGGTTATCAATCAATAAAGTCCATTAATTTGTGCATTGCGAAGATATTCTTTGCGAAGTTTGTTAATGAATAGATGTGTCAATTAACACCACTTCTGACATTTTTTGTTGACATTATTAATTCTATATAGTAATTCGGGATTACGTTGCAATCAGCCAACTGTAACGTTGAGCTGCATAATGGTACGCCTACAGACATCGCTTGACGTTCGTGATTTTTACGTGTTCGATTTTGACATGACCCGGGTTAATATTAGACTCGCACATTTTTAGATATCCAGGGTATTTTGTCAACCCAGATCATGGCGAACTGGATCATGTATTGTATGAAAGTAGGAATGAAATTAATACACGCATACATAAGCTAGGCATACGAATTGTGAGCATACAGAACAACCAACTAATAAGACCACCTCTATTGAAACCCCTAGTCCAAAACCTTCATAAATAGATTAATAAGTACCTCCATAAATAGACCCCCTCTATTGAGATCACTTTGTCAGTTCCCCCAGACCATTTCAATAGAGGTTCTACTGCAGTACAGAAAATATTAATATTGAACATCAATAACCTTTATCAGTGAAAAGTGCACTTGCATCTCAACACTCATTTTTAAATCTTATCCATGATCATGAAATTATGGTTTAAAATTAAC